>CM040830.1:35202240-35219740 GCA_022828995.1 Vimba vimba | reverse complement strand
CACAAAAAGCTTTATGAAACGCACATCCCGGCCCAGCTGCTCCTTCATGTCGAGCTTTAAAAAGTATCGCCATGTATCACAGTTGGAATTTCTTCCTGCTAATTCCCTATCATGTCGAAAGGCTCTTTATTGCGTTGTTGGAGGCGATCCCACATCAATTATTGGCTTCCTCCTCGAGGGAAGAAAGTGTTTTTCAGACCTTGCCTTGTGGAAGTTGTGTTGGTGCCAGGCTTCTCTTCCCGGCTGTGCTGAAATACTCCTTCAGAGCTCGATCCCAGGAGACGCACAGATCCAGGACTGCATATCTGATGCTGGAGTTCAGAGGTTCATGTTCTGTGTAATGTTACTTTAAAGGAATTATACTTATACGTTCCAGGTCTAATTTTAAGTGGCCATGAAACGGAAGTTATGATAGGCTTTTCTTCCCTGTTGTGACAAGAGCAAATAAAGGGCGGGGCTTGATTTTGTCTGTGGGGTTTTGATTGTAAGGTTGGAAGGTCGTGGCTTGCTATTGGTGGATCTCATGTGAGTGACAGGTTGCCCCGCCCTCGTGCCATAGTAAACACATCAGCAGAGAAGAGAGAGTGATGTGCATTGGTAACTCATTTATACTTGCAATATACTGTAATATTTTTGAAAGAAGACTCTTCTGATCACCAAGGCTGCATTTTTATGTGATCAGTAAAATCCGTAATATTTTGAAATATTATTACAAGTTAAAACGGCTGTTTTCTATGTGAATATATTCATTTATATCCTGTGATCAAAGCTGAATTTAGGAAATCACATGATCCTTCAGAAATCATTCTGATAGGATGATTTGCTGCTCAAGAAACATAGCAGTTCATTTAAATGAGCGGTGGTCATGAGAAAACAATGATTATATGTGTTTATTCCTTTATTTACTTGATAAAGTGCATAGATAACTTTGACGCTGTCTATCTGTTCCTGAATTTATGTATTTATTTGATTAATGTGATCCTGCAGGCCTGCCCCGCGTTCCAGCACAGCTAATTATGACAGCGTGTTGCTTCCAGCTGAAATAAACAGACCTCGTGGAACATGATTAAATTATTTGTTGTTTTTTTCCTTGTCATTCATAACATCCCCATATTTCATGTTTCCAGCCCTCCGCTGCACTTCTCCACGCTTCACTGCGCCAGAGGTATTGTCGTCTAATGCGTAAAAGCCCACGTTATTCTGGTTCATCTGCATTTTTGATCATTGATGATCAGTGAACATCTGCACTTGATGGCTTTAGACATGTTTGCATCGTAATATCATGTTTTTTGCCCTGTGACAACACACTAAACGTTTGTTAAAAGCACATTCAATGGGTGAGGTGTTTCATCTGTTTGTTTTGTGTTTGCAGATGATGAAGTTCGCCTGGGACAACTATAAAAGTTACGCTTGGGGCAAGAATGAACTTCGACCCCTGACCAAGAATGGACACATTGGGAATATGTTTGGTGAGTGAGGTTATCATTTGACATACGCTGTGTGAGTTTTATTGTTTTTTTCAGTTTGCACAAGGTCGTCTTTTAAGGAAACCAGGCGCATTTCTGTCTCGTCTCACAGGATTGAGTGTGATTGTTGCACCTGACGTTCAAACTGACGTGTCATTTGATTGATACTGAAACATTGCGGGTTCAGGCTTTGTAGTGTGTTGTTCATGTCCTTCATGGCTTTGTGGAAAGACCTAGTATACTGCCCTAACTAGACAGCGTTTTAAGGCTTCATAATTGGCATGTCATTTCAAATGGACTATATTCTTCTAGTATTTGTTTGCATGCACTAGTTAGTCATTACTTAAAGCAACATGCTGATGTCAAAGTCTGTTTGTATCAACTATGAGCATCTTGTGCACTTGCGCTGGAAGACCAACATATGTGTGCTTACTTTGAGTTTCTGTTAGGTTGCAGTTTTTGAGGTTGAATAAATTTCAGATTAAATTGGCAACAACACAGAGGATGTTGAATTAAAATAAGAATTTTAATTGGAATAACAGGATGAGGAATTTACCCAGAACTGCAATTTCAGTTTTGTGACATTAGAACTAATTTATGACAATTTAGTGTTAAGATAAATTGTCAATATGCTTATTTATTTATTTAGTTAGTAAGTTATAGACTAGGCATAGCAATAAATCTGTTTTAATAAATTAGTTAATCAGTTTAAATAAATAAATCAGTCATTAATTATATTTTGGTTATAACAAATTGCATAAAATGAATGATGAAATAATGTTTAATCATCTTAAAATGAAATTTAAACAATATATTGAAATATATAAATTAAATACAAATTTTCTATGCATGTAATTTCAAACATTTATCATTAATATCATCTAATGTTTCTGGAAATAATCTGTGTAATGTGGGTATGAACATGTTTATGGGTAATTACAGTGAAAATTTAAATTAATTTAAATTAATTTCATTTGTTTTTAAGTTCTACTGGTATCAAGATCCCGCCCATAGATTCAATCACAAGCACAGCTGTCAATCATGACGTTACACTCCATTTTATATAGCATTTACTATATAAATAAACTAAACTAAAACCAAACTAATTGGAAAAACACTTGAACACACGTCTGCTTTGAGAAGAACTGCCTAAAATGACAGAAACCGTCTTTGGAATAAAATTATTTGAAGTGTAATTGGATTTTTTAGTTTGGCTCGCGTCCCATTGGATTACATGGTGAGGGGCCGGGGTTTATGAGCTATACTGCAGCCAGCCACCAGGGGGAGATTAAAAGACTTTTCAGAAACAAACAGCCATGAATCCTCATCCTAGGTGACGGTTTCTATTACCATCTATTTATTTCTATAGAGGTGTCCGCTCTATAACTCTCTTAATAAGAAATCAATCTGCTTTCAATGCAGAATCAGTAATACTGGACGTCTCTCTAGTCAGAGACATGCAGCTGTAGACCTGGTCATGTAGGACTGTAATAATGTCACGTGTGCTGTTAAAATATCAGTACGCTTGACATTTCGAATGTTACCTTTCTATAAGTAAGGAACATGGATTTTTACCGTTTAGAAATACGTAATAGACAATACGAAAGGTCAGTGTGGGAATGAGGTCAGTCCTGTCCGCTCTTCTGAAATCAAATCGAGCGAGTGTTTTTCTTATGTGCTCTGAAGCCTCACGTAGACACTTGGCAGTAATTTGACTGTCAGCATGATATTAACCGAGACAGGAGTAAGACTGTTTGACTGACATCTAAAGTGACCAATCACAGTTGTTTTGCAGGGGCTGTGGTGGAAAAAAACACCATAGAAATGGACTGTTTCGGTAACTTGCTAAAGCACTGGATTGTTATGAATTGTTTAATGGTGTTTTCTAACAGAAAAGTGACATGCCTCATAGATTCAAGGGTCAAACCTCCAGTACTTTATCACTTAATTGCTGTTTTTCATCACAGCATCCCAATTAGCCTCGGGAAACTATCTGTCTTTCCAATCGGATGATCCCATACTGAGTGCAGGGTGCGAATTAGCCTTTTTGCGAAAATTTCCTTTAAGCTTGGGAAAAAGACGTCCTACTTTGTGCAATAACTAATCCGATAAGCCAGTGGGTGTATGCGTTTCTTGCCATGTACAGGTTTCCCGCCTTTTACAAGATCCATGATTGTTACGTGTCCCTGTGAAGCCGAGTATGAGATGAACACTGTGTCCTTTAATTCAATCCCATGAGTAAATAGACACGCGGGAAGATTGCATCTGCATTTAGCCAACTTGTGGAAAACATGCTGATATGCTGAAAGTCACTGGGATGTTACCTGTGAGCTCTGGGATGGAGAGACAAACATCTCATATCTCGTATTCCCTTTAATGCCTTACCTCTTTTCTTTCGTTTTCCTGTTGGCTGCCTCCAAATTCAGTACTTGTTCTGAAGCCGTGCGTTAGGGACATTTCTTTTTCATTATTGTGAGGCAAACTAGAGAATAGAGTAGAAAACATGAAATGAATAATTCAGAAAAGATCCTCACACAAACAATTCTCATATAGAATGTGGCTTTCTTCTGTTCTGCGTGCAGGTTTTCACAGGTGTTATTTACATGGGAGAAGAAGAAAAGTATATATATTATCAGTGGTGCTGGAAAATGTTAACAGCTGTATTATTATTCCTTATACTTCAGGTTATTGGTGATAGATTATAAAATGGTTTGAAAACAAATTATATTTAACATATGCAAATGATAGGTACATAGTCCTTTACTTGGAGTGTAACTTTATTGCATTTTATTTAATTCAGTTAGAACCCAGAACACCACATAGCAACACCCTGGCAACCTGCAGAACACTAGTAACCCCATATGTTAGACTATAAAAACACTTAGAATGTCTGCATAGCAACACAATGGCAACCAGTAAAACATGTAAATGGATATTACAGCCTAAAAACCACTCAGAATATCTTAGCAACACCCTAGCAACCGCATAGCAATGTATTGGAAATCACCAGAACCGCCTGGCAACCGCATAGCAACACCCTGGCGACTAGCAACCCCATATGAAAGACTAAAAAACACTCAGAATATCTTAACAACTGCATAGCAACACTCTGGCAACCAGTATAACACTAACAAATGCATATGACAGATTAAAAACCACTAAGAATATATTATCAGCACCCTAACAACTGCATAGCAATGTATTGGCAATCACCAGAACAGCCTGGCAACTCCAACAAATGCATATGACAGACTAAAAAATATCTTAGCAACACCCTTGCAACTGCGTAGCAATGTCCTGGCTACTGCATAGCAACACCCTATCAACCACCAGAACACTAATTACATTTTATATATTCAAAGAGAAAACGGTTATTTAAAACAAAATTAAGTTTTTACAGTATTTTTGATTAAATAAATGCAGCTTTGGTGAGCATGAGACATAAAAAAAAAAAATCGTACCAACTCTAAACTTTTGAATGGTAATGTAATGACCTTTCATGTTTACACCTCCATGTTTCTCATCATCATTACAGGAACTACTGTAATAATGATGAGAGTAAAGTGTTAAGCTCATATTACTCATATTATTATCATGTCAGACAGAGTGTTTGCATGGAAGTTTTAAAGCTACAGCAGCAAAAATGGACCGCTTAGATGTAAGGATCAGATAGAGGGTGGAAAATGGTTCTTAAAAATAAATTATGGTTATGTTTTAATTCTTGTTTTGGACCCCATAGGGGAAATGATGAAAAATTTAATGTAAATGAAGCAATCAGTCAGAATGTCATTACAAATCTAAATAGCGACTTTTAATTTATGCCGAGAGTTCACTTTCCGTTTTGACATGTGATCCAATGAATATTTCATGTTGAAAGCATCAAAGCGCATTGAGAGCTGTGAAGGCCTGTCATGGTCTATGATGAAGCTGGTGAATGAATGTGACTGTCAGGCTGTTTTGTACCAGGCGGCGATGAGCGTCTGCTCGCCATCACTCAGTGACAAAGCAACAATGGCCATGAAAAGCTCCAGCATGATACGATGAAAGCTAATTCGTTGACTTGATTAATGATTAGAAAGCCTCCATCCAGTGCGAGTTGTAGATTGCTTGATTGAACGATCAAACTGTTTAATGAGTATTTCACTCGCTTTGTAGATTCACTTTAAGCCTTATACGGACAGGACTAGTTTTCCCTGATGGAGGTCAGATCGTGTTGTGTTTCTCAGATGTACTTTGTGATTTTAATTCTGTGCAAATCGAATACGCCGGTCATTAGGAAAGACTAAGAGCTGAACTCTAAATTGCATGTGTATTGTTTTGGACTGTCTTGATTGCACTCTGTTATTTGGATGGCTCTGTGCGGCGTGACACTTGTGTTTGCACAGCGGGCGTTCAGTGAGGAGATGCTGTGAGAACTGAAGCACAGTAAGGAGATATCGACTGCCTCTGCTTTGTGAATCTCAGAGCCTGTGTGTGTGTGTGTGTGTGTTAGGCCAGTGGTTGTGAGGAAGCTCTTTTGAAAATTGTTCAAATACAAAGTTCTGTCATGAAACTCTAGATGGCGCAGGCTGATAGACCCTTAACTGTACGTACACACCGCCGCCGACTTGAGCTGCAAAGAAGCTCTGGCCGCCCTGTCAAGGACGCTTGTCAATAAGTACGGGGAAGCTTGTTGACGCTTTGGCCGCTCTGACGTAGCAGCATTCTATGTTCGATCATGGGAGAAGAGAAGTGTCACACCATGAAATGTAAACAGAAAAAACAAGCAATACATTGACACTAGAAACCTTTTATAATGACAGCATTTTTATAACAGTTTTGGTCACATTTGGTCGGGAAAAAAAGAATAATTAGCTATTATTATTATTATTTGCATCTGTGCAATTGGTCAAATCGGTGTTACCATGAGCGAATGAATTGCATTCCCGCTTAAAACGGGCGTTCGTAAATATTTCCAATAAAAGTTGCGCTCATCCTCAAATGTGCATCACTGGATTATTACATCGAACATCGCGAAGTTGTTGTGTTTGGTGCTGCTGTATTGTATTTGCGGAGAAGACGTCGGACTCTGAGATTTTGTCCCTATATGCAAACAACGTCATATCGTAAATGATAGGTAACCCAGCAACGTCGATGATCAGCTTCTCCTCCCATTTTCTCGGAACTAATGTTACGGTAGGAATGAAAGTTTACATCGTATGTTTCTCCGGAATCAGCCAGCGCGAAGGACGTCTATATTCCAATTGGTTGCTGGTGTTTTGTCGCTGCTTGCCGCTGAACCGTGTCATAGCTCATTACCATAAAGTTGAGCTACTTTCAACTTTCTTATTGACGCTCTGGTCGCTCAAAACGCCCAAAACGCGACGCCGATGGATTTGACGCTCCTTGCAGCTGAGAGAAGCCAGCTTCCATTGAAAATAAATGACTTGGACTTTGTAACTTTGGAAGCTCAAGTCAGCGGCGGTGTGTACGTACAGTAACTCAATCTGCTTGCAATCACATCATTCTCTATAGGGCACAGCTGATTGGTTCCTGCTGTATCAGTAGCCAATGAGCTCGCTGCAGCACGCACTGATACCCTCCACCTTCCCCAGCTCCACCTGTATAGATCTGCTACATGTAATTCATGTGCGCTATATTGTACAGCAGCACTCTTACTCGCTCACAGCAGCGTGTTGTGTACTGTATGTATTGGCAGTAGAAAGTGCCGTACTTGCTTTGAAGCAGAAGTAGCAGTAAAAACAGATCTATTCCACCTAGACCAAACATATCAACATTGTCGTATCCATTTCCATGCCAAACACTCCGAGAGTTGTCATAACAGAACTACCATTTGTAGAAGTCGTTGGCTGTAGTACAAGTAGTCTCATATATCCAGGTCCGATTTGCAACTTATTGTGGTCCACTAAAGCCTAGTGCGAACTGATTTTGACCACTATTTTGCAATCCTTTCAAAAAAGTGGACATAAAGCGAGAACTAGAATACTTTAGCGAATAAGATTAAAAGCTTTAATCAAGCTGGACGCCACTGAAAAATGTATTTAAGTTGCTAGTATCGCAATTTTTTTAGTTTCCCACAGCCTCCCTGTTGTTTTTTTCTTCCTTACTTCTTGTATATTGTCTGCGTTTTCATTTCCGTTGCCTCTCATCTCTCCTTTATTTGCACTATCAGCCGATTTTCATCTCTTGCGTATTACTTTCTCTCACTCTTCTTTAGCAGCTCTCATGGCGAGCGGGTCTGTGTCTGTGCTGGTGTTCAGAGCTGCTGGCCATTACTGTTCTTTACAGACAGAGCCAGAGGTCAGCGGGGTCACGGGATACAGTAACGAGAAACTGACGGCACAGGACAGAGAGCAGCGCTCGGGGACGTCAAACACAGGACTCTTAAAGAGACATTTGAAGATAAAGACCTTGAACAATAAATCACCCAGGTCTCTGTGCTTTTTAATAAAAGGGATTTCAGCCCAGGCTTTACGTCGTTAAAGTTCATTTGCATTTCCTGAAGGAGAGAGCAGCGCTTGCAACAAAATAATAATGTCTTTGGTTCTGATGTTTTTCTGCTGATAGCTATAGATGGTAAAATAGATCCAGGAAAGACAAGCCAATCACTATTTAGAATGCAAATAGACTCAAGCAGGAAGTTGAATCAGAATCCAGAATGCAAAGTTTGAATGAAGCTTTTATGACATGAAGAAAACATTAAAATACTCTGACCGGCCCAAAAAAGTTCCTGTTTGGACTAAAATAGGCAAATTCTTAAGAGTCTATGATTGGATCATTATTGCAGTGATCATTATTTTTCTAGCATGTTATAATAGCTCTTTTAACCCTAATTGAAGAAGTGTGTAGCTTTTCCTTTCTTAAACAACCATGTAGGAAGACACATCATGGCTATATTCCAGGATGACAATGTTAAAGGAGAAGTTCACTTTTAAAAAAACTTTTGCTGATAATTTACTCACCCCCATGTCATCCAAGATGTCCATGTCTTTCTTTCTTCAGTCGAAAAGAAATTAAGGTTTTTGATGAAAACATTCCAGGATTTCCCCCCATATTATGGAGTCCAATGGGACCCAAACGGTTCAAGGTCCAAATGACAGTTTCAGTGCAGCTTCAAAGGGCTTTAAACGATACCAGACGATGAATAAGGGTCTTATCTAGCGAAACGATCGGTCATTTAAAAAATAAATAAAAAAGTTTAAGTTTTATAAGCACAAATGTTCGCCTTGCTCTGTTCTGTGATGCGCGTTCGTGACGTCACGTAATACGCAATTACGTTGAAAAGGTCACGCTTGACGTGTTTACAAATGTGCGGAAGGAGGACCATATACACATTTTCAAATGTATTTGTGTCAGTTTATCGTTTAAAATGCCCATTTCGTGTGCGTATCCTGGGTGTTTTAATATTAAAAAGCCAAAAAGAACATTTTCTTCAGGACAGAAATTTTTCAAGCGTGACCTTTTCAACGTAATTGCGTATTACGTGACGTCACGAACGCGCATCACAAAACAGAGCAAGGCGAACATTTGTGCTTATAAAAATTAAACTTTTTTATTTATTTTTGAAATGACCGATCGTTTCGCTAGATAAGACCCTTATTCATCGTCTGGTATCGTTTAAAGCCCTTTGAAGCTGCACTGAAACTGTCATTTGGACCTTGAACCGTTTGGGTCCCATTGGACTCTATAATATGGGGGGAAATCCTGGAATGTTTTCATCAAAAACCTTAATTTCTTTTCGACTGAAGAAAGAAAGACATGGACATCTTGGATGACATGGGGGTGAGTAAATTATCAGCAAAAGTTTTTTTAAAAGTGAACTTCTCCTTTAAGATTCATCAGGCTCAGATTGTGAAAGAATGATTGAGAGGAAAATGAAGAATCATTTCCACACATGAATCCAGAGCTTAAGTTCATTGAAAGTGTTTGGGATGTGCTGGAGGAGACTTTACAGAGTGCTGGACTCTTGCATTATCAGTACAGGATCTTGACCAAAAATGTATGCACCTGCTGATGGAAATAACATCATAACATGTATTTTCATCAAAAGGTTTCAAGTTTTTCGTACAGACAACAAAGTTGTCAACGCATCTGTGAAAATAACTAAAACACTGTATTGTGCATGCCAGGCCAGTAGTTGGTGATGATGTCCCTTTGTAAAGAAACGCATACGCATTCTTCTAAAGAGCGGTGAATGCAAACAATCAAGATGGTGAAAGCCATTTTGTCTGGACAGACAATGAGGTTGGTTTATTTCTACATGTGACCCTGGAACATGAGGTGGCAAAATGTCAGGAAAAAATGTAAACTACTGGGTGTCAAGTCAGATACTCACGTATGCTTAGAATGAACTTGAATACGCAAGCGCATGAAGTTACCGTTTTCACAAATGCAAATTTTTGTAGTTTACACAGAGTCGATAATGGTGTAGTTTTCAGGCCCCCAAAATGCTGTTGTCGTGTAAATTAACAACCAAAACGCATAAAAAGTTTTCTGTTTTTAGTTGAAAATGGTGTTGTGTAAACGGCCCCTAAATCACAACTATACCAATGGAAGATTTGTGAATGAATCACTCTTTTGATTCGCTTCTTCTTCATATATTCTACTGAATGTCAAGCAATTTTGCAAAAAGATCTAAAATTATGCGCTCAGTCTTTTGCAGCGTTTTCTCATTTAAATAGTTAGTAAATAGTAATTGAAATACAGCGAAATTCTAAGTGGTTGCTATAGGTTGTTTGTTATTGTCTTAAATGCAAGTCTCTGTGATACTTTAGTCCTTGTTGCTAGAGATTTGATCACATCACTGACCCTGAGTAAGAGCAATAGCAATATTAATGCCGCCTTAACAAAGAGCACTGCAAGATCATTATCTCAGAATTGTGTCTTGATGTTTGTCTCCGCTTCTGTGATCAAGGTCATTGATTGCATTGGACTTGTAATCTATTGGGAAATTAAGAGATGTGCTCTCAGTTAAATCCATGGATTCCTAACTAACTTGTTTGTAACACCTAATCAATGACTGCGTCAATAGCGTGCTGTCAAAGCCCATGTGCTCCAGACACTGTGAAGGCGCAGTAAATGTGCTAATGTAATTCAGTCTGTTCAGACGTTTCTCTGGGTGTGACTTTTGATAGACATACTGTTGATTCAGATGCATTTAAAGTGCTCTTGTTAGAAAACGAAGGGGGAAATAAGAGAAAATAGCTCTAGGCTGTACAGCTCCTCACCTTGGAAACGATCCCAAGTCTTTGCTTTTGTGAAAGTTGTTTAACACTCACATATTTCTTATTTGCGAGCCACTGGTTCTTCAGCTCCAGCCCAATGAGAAACAATAGTTTGGACTGGGAATGTTGCCTCTGTTCAGGCTTATAAATGGAGTGAATCGCTGCACCAGCCCAACACTTCCAGCCAGAAAGAACAAATGCGCTACATGCCAGTTGGATTGTACAAGTCTCTGACCCTGGACCGCTTCCAAATCCGCCCCACTCCCCCTGTGTCTGGGCTGGAGGCGCCGATGCAGAGAAGCATTGTGGGATTTTTTCATGAAGTCCAACTCGATCTATCATGTGTCCATGGAAACGTTTGCTTTCCTTCCCTCGCATTTCACCAAAACCGAGACAAACCAACAATCAAAGCTGACCTTCAAATAACCTCCAACATCTTGGCCTCTTTTGGCAACTGGATTAGACGAGCGGTGGGAATGAACTCCGGAAAGCTAAACAGACCTGGCTCTCACACAAACCCAGAGGAGATATTTCAGCAACCTATATTTATAAAAATCACTACATGTATAGTTCAATAAATAGTCTTTATTTACTCCTCCTGATGTTGTTCTGATCCTGCATTATTTTCTTTCTTCACTGAAACACAGAGGATTTGGAGGTTATTTTGAACAGTTTCTGTTTTCAATGGAAATTGGATGGTGATTTATGCTGCCAAGCTCCAAAAAAAGGCCAAAACACCATAAGTTGTGCATATGACATGCAATTTTAAGTTGTTATTCAATGATAATCTTTCCATCTTTACAGTTAAAAATGGCATCAACTCACAAATGTGGCATGATCATTTGCAATGTGACACGGTTTGAAGAGCTGCATGTTAAATGGCATGTTTAAAGAAACAACAACCTTTGGTTGATTGATTTACATGTCAGTCAAATGGTCTTTTTCTGTGTACCTGTGGACCTGACCAGAGACTTGTAGAAATCACAACAGGCTTATCTCATGAACATCAGCTAACACTAACCTGAAACCTGTTATTTTTAGATTGATTTCAGGTAATGAAAATGAAATTTATGATAATGTTTTGTTAGACTTTCTTTGTAATTTGAAACATTATTAAAATGCGAGCTTAGTTATAAGTTTTGGAGCTTTCAGTCCTTCTCCAGTAGATGGCGCTTGAATGACTATTGTACGACTATTGCTTAAAGGAACACTCCACCCATTTGCATTAAGCTTTGCAATGTTAGAAACCCAGTCATACTATTGAATGGTCGTGCAACATTTTCTCATTTTCCCCTGAGACGAGAGAAATCTGTATTTACCTCTTTACACTTCCTCCTACAATGACGCAAAAATCGTCATTTTGCGTCATTGTCGGAGGAAGTGTAAGAGGGGGGGATTTCTGTTAAGACTACAAGCACTAGTTCCCACCCTTTCAAACCCGCCCATAGGGGGTTGGATCTAATGCGCTAACAGACCTATCACAGATCAGTGCCAGTGCGTTTGATTTCACCGGCAGAAACCTGCATGTCCAGCCGTCAAGATAGTACAAAATGTCCGGGATTCGGCTTTGCTTTCTACGGTCGCATTTCATTGTTTACATGCACACCTTTTGTTTCAATCTAACTGAATTCATTCCGATTGGTGAATCTGAATGTAGTGTTTACATGAACGCTAAACAAGTGATCGGTTGATGTGCGTTTTACCATTGCTAAGAAAATACCCGCTCCTCAGTGAGAAATAGCCCACGAGACCAGTGCGTCTCACAGGCGCCGTTCATCAGTTATCACACCACCGCTTTTGCGTTCCACAGTCGCCATTCATCATGTTTACTGTGGCGAGCAGGACGAGGCTAGGGCCGCGGGAGAAAGACGCGAGGCCGGTGGCGTGATTACTGATGCGCCACCGGCCTCGCGTCGTTCTCCCGCGGCCCTAGTCTCGTCCTGCTCGCCACAGTAAACACAATGAATGGCAACTGTAGAACGCAAAAGCCGAATCCCGGACATTTTGTGCGATGCGATCTCAAAAACCCGGGCAGACTCACAGAGACTAGTTAGCTTTATTGTTTACAACTGCTCTCTAACCGGTAGGCGTGGCTTGGGAGTGGCCTCGTAGAGCAGTGAAGCAAGTGCATTCTGGGAGTTGTTGTCTTTCATCCACATGAGCCAAAAATACATTTTCTGGCTTTTCTCAGTCTAGAAGGCACCAAATTCAAAAATAATATCACATTTCTTGTACATAAATGACCCAATTTAAATACACATTCATCTTTCCAGAGGTGGAGTATCCCTTTAAATAGAGAATAGATGGGCTGCTGAGTGGATTGACTTGACTTAGTCAACAAAACTGGTGCCATTTGCTTTTTAATACATGTTCCTAGTCTTATTCTGAAGTGAACTGGGTTGCAAATGCAACTTTATGATGACAAAGTCGCTGAACAGATTTAATGCTCATAAAAAAAGTCTGTGTGACACTAGTTTTAAGCGTTCTTAAAAGAAGTGTTTTGTTTCTATTTAGACTCACACTTTGAGTTCTGTTTTGCTCTTTCTCTTGTGTTCATTCATTGCATTGTGTTCATTGAGTTAATTGCATTAAAACCCTAACCCAACCCGCTGCATGCAGAAAAATATGAGTGAGTGAGGTTAGGCAACGGTCATAATGCATTGTTTACTAGTTGCATTCTGTCATGGATAATCACAATAACAGATTAAAGAGGAATGCAGCCCCTTATTATGTTCACTTCTATAATATCTAGGTCAATAACGTAAGCTGTCCATTAAAAACATGCAGCAGACATCAGATGCTTCCAGCCTGGTATGAAACATGCTGCTTTGACAAGAACACCTCTTTTCCGGTCACAGGAACAGCCCTTCAATCTCACGCGTGTCTCCTGTAACTGTAGATGTTCTGGACATGCTAATGGGATTGACTGCGCTATCGTCAGCGTCTCTCTTCCAAGCTTGTGCTCTCTCTATTCTTATCATTCGTGTCCTTTAAATCGCGTCTCTTCTCCAGAACGCTCCACCGGTTCTGCTCTCGTCTCATCAATGGAGACTCATTTAGGAAGTAACAGATCACTGCATTTGACACACATTCTTGCTAAAAGCAGGGTTATTTTACTATTATTTGTATACTATTGAATAATATTATAGTGCTTACTAATATTTTGGTTTAGCTTTGTATTTTACTGTACAATTACTATTGTTTTTGTTTTTTATTTTTTTGTCATTTTAATGTTTTAGTAAAAAAAAATGCATCACATGCAAAAACAATGTGGTTTAGATGATGTTTTGTGATATTAGTTGGTTTATTTAAACCAAGACACTTATAATCTTATAGAGAACAATCTTGTTTACAGCGATGCTCTGGTAAATCCTGTTTGATTAAATTTCGGAAATCAATATGATAGCATTAAAATGTCAAAAGATATAAAATATAAATATAAAAATATTTTTTTATAATTAGCTAATTTAATGTTCTCATGTAAGCAATATCTAATTTAAACTATTTACATTCTGTTAGGTTACAATAACACACAATGCTAGGTTAAATAATCACAACAAAATTAAAACATTTCAAAATGTATTGCATAACATAAATAACTCCACAAATCTCAGAGTATCACTCTTAGAAAAGGTTCTATATAGAACCCTAGGGCTCTTGACTCAATTGTAAAGAAGCCTTTATGCCCAAAAGGTTATATAGGAGGAGAAAAGTCTTAAATTATAACATAATACATGTTTTAATGGATTATTTAATTTTTTTCCACTGACAAAGTATGTTTATGAGCTGTTTAATTCATAAAAGTTAATTAAAATAAAAAAACAAACAAATTAAAACTAAATTAATTGTAACTAAATCCATAAAATGATCCCATGATATGGGATGGTCTATGTTCTATATATGAAGCGCTTGACGGAACACTTTAAGGTTCTATATAGAACCTTTTTCTTCTATTGGCGGAAGGTCGCACTTTTTAATGTGTTCGTACCACAGGAATCATTCCAATTGTAGTTATATTTAGTTATATATACAGTGTATGACTAAATATATATAATTTAGGTGGCTAGGTCCTATGACTACCCTGTGTGAAAGCCCCTCATGTTAACTTGTGGTGACCTTTGCTCTTGTGTATCTGTGAAGTCTTTAAGGTGACTCATTTATTTGAATGATTTTGTGTGTGTGTTTTATGATTCAGTAGGGTTTTGCACCCTAAATCTGAGCTCTTCACAGTGGACTGTTATACTGCAGTCTGTGCAGCATTGCGTTATTCAGGACGGGGCCAAAGACCAGCATCGAAAGGGCAATGGCCATCAAGTGGCGTTTAAGTTATTGATTAGTTTGATCAGTATTTGGCCTGATGCATTCTTGACAAGAGGTACTGGACTTTTCAGGAAGATGATGTCAGTAGATCTATAAAAGTTTCCTTCTCTGTCAGATGACTAATTTTAGTTTTAAACCATCAAGGCTCAAAGGGTCTGGTTAAAGAAAGTAAATGACGCTTAGACGAAATGTTTTCCAGTGACAAATGCACATTGGGAGGTTTGGATTTGGAAGCATTAATGCATCAACACATCATTGCTTCTGTATCTCAGACTCCTTCGACCCTGAAAACCCTGTCTGTAGTCCAGGCCTTTATCAGTAAAGAATTGAGCTTTATTAAAGGCGTTTTATATCAGCCTCCTCTGCTCCCCCATCATGTCCCATGATGCCTTGTGTTCTGCGGAGGGTGGCGGAACGAGCTGGAAAAGGTCTACATGGTGTGGGAGGAGTGATCTCTCCAGGGCTTCACTGAATGTGAATCGAGGAAGCAAACAGGATGTAGGATTACAACTCGAATTTGAATGAATGTACATTAAAATGATTAATTAAAAGAAATTGAATTTCAAAGAAACTAATTTTTAATTTTAAAAAGTCAACTTTTGAATGTTGGCATGACAAAGGACCGGCCGGACTGACTGACAGACAGACAGACAGACAGAGAGACAGACAGACAGACAGACAGACAGACAGACAGATAGATAGACAGATAGACAGATGGTTTTGCAAACTGTTTATTGCATCTCTCCTACTTTACCTTCAAAGTACATTTACTTTTATGCATTTGGCGGACACTTTTATCCAAAGTGACTTACGATGAAGGGATGCGTTTTCGCAAGCTTTGAGTTTGAGTGGGAACAAAGTAAATCACACGGTTCTGTTTTTGTTGTTGATGCAGTGGTGGAGCAGTTTCTACGTTTTCTTTGTAGATAGATTGTAAAAAGATGAAGAAACCCACAGGTCTAGTTTTGCAGAAGTAGTTGATAAAGCTCAATCGAGTTTGACTGTTTCTCTCCTCTAGTTGATTGACAGGTTAGCTGGTATTCGGGGTCGAGCACTGATCCAGGGATACAGGGATATATTCCCATTCCAGCAAGTGTCCAGCTGTTTATATGAGCACTGAAGGTCCAATCGGACAAATTCATATTCGTATGATTATATGTTCCAGAGTGTTGGTGTGTGTTGACATCCTAAAGCATTAATTCATCTCAGATAATTGACTATACGTTAATACTAAATGTTGCATCTGTTCATATTATTTTTATGTACGTGAATGAACAATTAACAGTTGTATTTTTATTAACAAAGATGAATACACATCATAGCAAATGTACTGTATTGCTCATTGTTAGTTCATGCATTAAATAACTCAAACTAATGGGACCTTATTGTAAAGTGCTATATTGAGATCTCTGAACTTTGACTAGACTTTGTTGGTCGTAGAGCAATGAGATAAAATGGAGAAGAACATTCCCCAGATGTTTTTCCTGTGATTTTCTTTCAAAATAAGTTTTATTTTGTGTCCATCAGAAGGCTTTTACACTCCGTCTACTAGCATTGATTCAAAGAAGAAGAAAAAAACCCTGTCTGTTCTTACTTTTAGATAAAAACAGCAAGATTAAGGGAAAATCGTCAGGGAATCCTTTGGGAATTACAAGCAAGGTAATGAAAAACTGGCCACAAATGTTTGACGAAGCAGAAGGATTAAAGGAGATTGGAGAATTTGTTAAAGTAACGACTTAGATGGAAATAAGACAGAAGTCGACAGGAAAATGAGGGACTTTGGGATATTTCAGTCCGCTGGCGATGAGATCATGTCTTCATCGTGACGTCCGGTCGTCATGACGGCCTTATCTACTGCGCTCACTAATCGCTGTTGACCAGTTTTACCCAGAAGCCCTTAAGCCCCTCGATGACCTCGAGAGCCGGTTTTAGTTCACTTTTCCTCTGTTTATGTTTATGCTGTTCCGCTTATGCAGAAACCACTTAAATTAATTTACTTCTGTTGTAATTTATATTACACAAAGAAACAGACAAACACACACACACACACACACACACACACACACACACACACACACACACACACACACACACACACACACACACACACACACACACACACACACACACACACACACATACATATATTTGAGTGAACTATCCTTTTAATATATTGGGGTGTGTATATATATAATTATTATTTTTATTTTTTATCACAGAACAAAAGTCATCCAGATTTGGAATGACATGAGTGAATAAATAATTCATTTTATTTTATTATATTTGTATTATTATCTTATTTTATTTTATTATTTTCATACAATGAAAGTCAGTGGTCTCCAATCTTGTTTGGACATTCTTCAAAATACCTTTGTGTGTGTGTGTGTGTGTGTGTGTGTGTGTGTGTGTGTGTGTGTGTGTGTGTGTGTGTGTGTGTGTGTGTGTGTGTGTGTGTGTGTGTGTGTGTGTGTGTGTGTGTGTGTGTGTGTG
>CM040830.1:35187240-35199740 GCA_022828995.1 Vimba vimba | reverse complement strand
CAGCGCACTTCAGTTCTGCAGAGTCTGCAGATCCTTCAGATGATCATATTATGGGCTGTATATCATCTGTAAACAGCCAGATTGAAGATCGATGATGAGATCACGTGACCCTTAGAGCCTTACAGGCCGCACACGTTCAAAAACAGCTATGTATACTACCAGTGACAATGCTTCTGTGTCATATTTTTTATAATTCTGTATTCATTTTGCATTTAAATGTTGAGGCCTAAATTTATTTTTTTTTGTATTTGAATTGCATATAAAATTTTCATCCATGTGGATGATTTTATCATAAACTAATAACTTAATCAGATGCATATTTGTCGGTCATCGATTAATTAATTTTTCTGTAATAGTTTTTTTTTTTATTTGAATGTGTTTTAAAAACACAATAACCACGTTTATATATTTATCACCATTAAAGGGATAGTTCGGCCAAAAATGATATTAAACCCATGATTTACTCACCCTCAAGCCGTTCGAGATGCATATGTCAATCATTTTTCAGACGAACACATTTTCAGTTATTTTAGAAAATGTCTTAGATCTTTCAGTGGTTATAATGTCAAGTTATGGGGTCCACCTCCTTCACCTCCTCCTCCGTTGCCGGAAGCCAGTTATTTTCATTTATAAAGTTTTAAATATGTATATTTTTACGACAAAACCGCACGGATTACCCTCAGAAGGCCTTCGTTTATCCCCCTGGAGCCGGATGGATTACTTTTGTGAAGGATGCATGCCCATTTTTGGGACTTGAAGGAGGTGGACCCCATAACTTGACATTATAACCACTGAAAGATCTAAGACATTTTCTAAAATAACTGAAAATGTGTTCGTCTGAAAAATGATTGACATAAGCATCTCGAACGGCTTGAGGGTGAGTAAATCATGGGTTTAATATCATTTTTGGCCGAACTATCCCTTTAAATCCCATTTGTTTCAATCTCATAATTTGTATCTTGAATGTTGCTTGTTACACAGTTAGCCATATTTAACCATATTCATTCTTTTAAACTGAATCCATTTAATTGTTTACACAATGCTGATTGTAAGCAATTAGAATAAATGCATTTTGAAAATACGACTATTTAAATAAAATAGATGCAAATAGTTAGCAAACTATATGCCATGATTTATTTTATTTTTATATTGCAGAAATCTGCTAAAAGTTATTAGTTTATGTTAAAAGAATCCAAATGGATGGAAATTTAAACGCTATTCGTATATGTAAATCTTAAATTCAGGCTTTGATATTTAAATGCAGAATGAATACTGAATTAGAAAAATGCAACAAAAATGTTTGTTTATGTCAAATCTTTACAAACGGATGGAAATTTTATATGCAATTAAAATACATAAATCTTTACTTTATGCCTAATAATGTAATTTTGTATAACATGCTCTGATGAATTGAGCATGTTTTCAGTAAATTTGGTCGACTTTGATTTTGTGTTCACTTTAAACATGTTGCATGTCACTATGGGCACTTCCAGTATCGTCATCCAATATAATAACACGTTTCTCATCATCCTGCATGTAAAGCTTGATGTGTTTCCAGGTGAAGACCCTCTGAGCGCTGAAACACGGGTATGCTGGATGTCTATCACACATAATCCACCTGTGCGATCATTGATCTGTTCTCCTGCCTCAGCCGAGTGATTGCCTCGCCAGGGCTAACTAATCATATTGGAGATGTTGTCATAACAGAAGCAGCTGTGTTAGCGAATCAGCTCGCTCCTGGCATGACCAATTAGAAGAAGTCTTTGAAAGCAGCACGTCTGGCCAGACTGTGCTTTTGACTGCATGATTACACACACTGTCCCTCCACGGCCTGTCCCTGTTATCATCATTAGCCAAGCAGTGTGTGTGTGTGTGTGTGTGTTGAAGCAGAAGTCAAACACTTCTTACTTCTGATGCTCATTAAGAATAAAACTTCAATTTAAGCCTGGTTAGTAATTTTGAGCTGTATAATCACACCACTAATGCACGTAAATGTCACAATTATCACTTAAAAGGCCCTATTTTAACGATCTGAAACGCAAGTATCAAGCGCGAAACGCAAGTAACTTTGTGGGTGGATCTCGGGCGCTGTTGCTATTATACCGGCGGGATAAACGACTCTTGCGCCTGACGCAAATCTAAAATGACTTGGTCTGAAGTAGCTTCATTACTCATAGGTGTGGTTTGGGCGTAACGTGAAATAAACCAATCAGAGCGTCATCTCACATTCCCTTTAAGAGCAGGCGCGCTTGTTCCATGGCGGATTGCTATTATAACGGCGGATTTGCCAGGAGCGGTTCACAGCCGAGGAGACCGACACTCTCGTCAGGGCCGTAAAAGACAGAGAAGTGATATTGTATGGGAATGGGAGAAACCCACTCAAATTAGCTTCGGTTAAACGGCCGTATAATAATTTGGCTAAATGTGTAAGCTAGATTTATGCCTATTTTTTCAAATCTTCATGGACACCACAATGATTTCCCTCGTGTGGTAATATTTTCCTTGTAATAATGTATGGTTTGCAAAAATGTCAACTGCTGCGTCTGTGTAGATGAGAGAAGCAAAGTGTATGCGCGTTGTGCACACGCTACATTATGGCCAAGCATGCGCCCTTAAAATAGCATCTGAACGCGCCGCTGACTTTAGACTAGGTTTTTCCTGGTCTGTGGTGGAATTGTTTTCTGAAACTGCAAAATAGCACCAGGGAACGTTTGCGCCGGAACACGCCTCCTCTTTTCGATGAACCGCCCCTGGAGCGCAAGTTCATTTCCTAATTTACAGATGTGCGTCTGTGGAGGGAAGAGTCCGCTGTGCGTCGGGTGCAAAATAGGAATGATACATGCGTCGGTGAACAGTCAATTGCGCTGGGTGCAAGATAGGGCCCATTATGTTAGTGGTGCTGCATATGATATTTTTATAAGTAAGATGTTCCTCACAGACCAAGAAGGGAGTGTTTGGGAAACACGCAACCACTTCTCTTAGTATTTCTGCAGTATATACTGTAGTATGTATTCCTTGCACAGTATGCCTGCTGTACAGTATGTGAATATTTCATTAGCATAGAAAACAATCACAACACTGGTTTCAGTACCATCTGTAGTGATTTTTAACACTTTTTTACTTATTATTTGATCAGACTGCCAAATCTTAAGGCATTTTTACATATTAAAAAATGCTAATCAAATATTTGTACATCTGAGATGATAATGGGATGCCGTTTCACATGGATGCTGGCATTGCAATGCTACAGTATGCCATGCCAGTGTTTGTTCTGCAGGCGTATAATTCATTTAACAAGTTTTTCACTCCTTTCTCTGGAAACATTTGCTAAAGAAGTTTGTTCAATAATGCAATGTAGAAACTTAGTCACTTTTTTATCTTAAAAGTAAGCATTTATTATTAACTGTTTACTGTATCTGCTTGAGTATTGACATGTTAGTGTGACATCAGACACTTTTATTTCTGGATAAGTTATGTTAAGTGGCATTGTGTCGTTGGAAATCTGAATTTTCCAAGTTAAATTGAAGGCAGCATTAGATCAGAAGTGTGTGTATTGCACATCGTCAAGGCCTCGGATGCGACGAGTTAATGGCATTGCTAAGCAGTGGTTCTCAGTCTGTCTGCTTTCTCCCATAATGGGCTGCATTTATTTTGACTACGGCTGTAATGTCCCTTGATCTATCAGTTTTTGTCCCCGTAGTGCAGCAGGGATGAGGTCGGGCACACACACACACACACACACACACACACACACACACACACACACACACACACACACACACACACACACACACACACACACACACACACATCATTAGGCTCATTGGTGAGGTCCACGCGCTCTGGACCGGAGCGTTTCATTACCAAAACACCAAAGAGAGCAGCAATCACAGGCCGAGCTTCTGCGCCTCCATGTCTCTGTCTTCGTGACGCATCCCTCAATCAAACGATAGGGAGAAGAAAGGCGCTGTTCAAAGCACAGGCGTACGGGTTTGGTAATGTGTTTCCCTCGGCTGCGGTAATGATCAGATGATAAAACCTGACGCTCTTTGCCCCCGCCGGAGATGAAGAGTGAAGAGCGTTTGTGAGTCCTGTCATTCTCTGCGGGAGTGAAAGGGCCGGCGAGTCTTGTGTTATTTTGGCCTGATGCTTGTCACGGCTCATGTTGATCCGAACAGGAGGGTCATCAACACTCAACAGGCGTCCTGCTAATTTACATATGATTTACAAATTTACATGAGTGAATAAGGCATTTTTGCACAACTGTTTCATTATTCAGTCCGAATTGTTCTTTCAATGGCAGAGCATGTCACAAATGAATGCACTTAAAGGGATAGTTCACCCAAAAAATGAAAGTTTTGTCATCATTTACTCACCCTCAAGTTGTTCCAAACCTGTATGAGTTTCTTTCATCTGTTGAACACAAAAGAAGATATTTTGAAGAATGTCAGTAACCAGACAGTTAACAGCACTCATTGACTTTCATAGTATGTTTTTTCCCCCCTTCTATGGAAGTTAATGGCTACCGTCAACCGTTTAGTCTCCAAAATATCCTCTTTTTTTGTTCAAAAGATTTAGGTGCTAAATCTGGCATGATAATCTTAAGAACATCTTGGAGTGTGTGATGCATTACCAATATCAAATCTTGCAGTGTGTGCAGGTTTTGAGATTTGAAGGAAGAAAATCTCTGGAGATTCTCCTTATGTGCTTGATGCAACCAGATTTCACAATCGGATAAGATTTAAAAACTCCTGCTGTCTGAGCTGGGCTTAGGCCAGAATGTGTGCGGTGACGTCGCCACTCAGGATTGGCCACTTCTTGTCTGTTGCATGGCTACCAGTTTCTCTGTAGCTGGCCAAGCGTTCTATGTGAGCCAAGTTAATAATAACATTCAAATAAACATCTGATCATCCTCCATGACGTGGTCGCTATTACATCTCATATTGTCTGTAATCTCTTGCATTTCTATGGCAACAACTGATGCATTTGTATTACATTCCAAAGAGCTCCGTTATCAGTTCCAACAGTGGAAAATAAAACCATATCCGTACCGGCGGTCCGGATTGGCACGGAATGGAGCGGTTAAGCAATGGGAACAGTTTGGCCTGACGGTGGAAAAGCAGCTATTATTTGATCTGATTGCTAAAAGGGAGATGAGGTGAATTAAACATGGAAAGTAACTTTATTTTTTAGATGCTACTTGCATGCATCTTTATTGATGTGATGAGGCTGAAAAATGTTTTATGTTTGAATAATGAATATTCACTGAATGCATACTGTTCTGTGATATAGAGCGTATTCTGCACAGTGCGCAGTAAATAGTAGTGGAAGTACTCCATTGTGAATGAGTGTTTGTGAATCAGTGTCAGTGTTGGTTTGAGGGCCCGTGTGTCGCGTCTCCTGGGGTGGAGCTGAGGTAATGAGTAAGATTGCGCTGGCTGTGATGGATTGATCTGCTCCTCGCCTCATCTGAGTCTATCAATCAGTAGTGCTTTGCCTCTGTTTTCAATAGGACTTTGCCACGCTTCAGCGCCGGCAGCCTCCGGGACCTGGAACTCGCTGAATTAAACATCATTTTCTTTCTCCTCCACCCTCTAACGTAATTTGTCATCAAATCACAAATATTGCTCTCGGAGTAAAGCACGAGGCATTGCGTTTTTCATCTGTATGTTGCGAGCATTGATGGCACACATGAGTCTGTTTAATCTGTTTAGTAGATGTATGGAATGTTCGTAGAGATTTTTTGTGTGTTTAATGTGTTTTTGGTAACGAATGGCTTTCATTTAGGCCTAAGAGTGTTTGTATATAAATTAAATGGGATATTTATAAAATCTAATATATACAAATGTATTAATTTGTTGTACTAGGCAATACAAATGAGATTATTATTATTATTGTTTACATTATCTGTATATAATGTTTACTGTACCGCCAGACTAGAAATGCCGACTTAGACCAGTGTTATTTTAGATTTATTTTAATATATAATATATATATATATATATATATAAATATAAATGATTTGTGCATTTTATTTTGATTTTAATAATTGCATTGTGTGCATTTGTCATTTTATTAGAATGTTTTGTTTTTTCTATTTAAAAAAAAAAATCTAACATTTTAAAATTTTTCAAACTTCCATGTAATATTTTATTTCAGCTTTATTTCAAATAACAAAAATATTTTTAGCTTTAGTTAACAGTAGGGGAACGTTTTTCCCTGGACAGTCCGGTATTTCCACTCTATTGTTAGTGTCCCAACTTATTATGAAAAAAATCATGTTTTGTCCCATAATTCATCTTTCTTAAAATGTATTTTATTGCTGAGCAATAGAGCGAGTCTTCTGTCGTGCGAGCATAGCCTAATCAAAGGTAGCCAATCCCGTCATAGTATATTTTGAAGAACAAAATTACCATCCAATCACAATTCTCTTTCGATAGCGAAGGCGGGACCTAACGTCAGTGTCAGTAGTGATAGAGCTCGGAGATCAAGTCCGATGTGAATTGCGAAGATGTCAAAAAGATGATATATACATTTACATTTAGTCATTTAGCAGATGCTTTTGTCCTAAGCGACTTACAAATTAGGACTAAATTAAGCGAGTCATCGTGAAGAGGCAAAAAACCAACGCAAGAAGTGCTCAAAATACGAAGTTCAGGCATTGTTCAGAGTAGCATAAGCCAGATAAGCGAGGATTTAAAGGAAAAGGAAAGTTTTTTTTTTTATTATGAGGTTAAGTGCTCACGGAAGAGAAGGGTTTTCAGCTGTCTTTTGAATGTTGTCAGGGATTCTGCATTCCAGATGAGGGTGGAGAGAGCGTTCCACCAGCATGGAACTGTGAATGAGAATGTTCTGGAAAGTGATTTTGTGGCTTTCTTTGATGGAACCACGAGTCGTCGCTCGTTGACCGATCGTAGGCTTCTGGTAGGGACGTAGACTCGTAGGAGTGAGTGAAAGTAGGAGGGAGAAAGTAGGATATATATACACATGTAGATACTTTTATGTGTGCGGTGGGGTGAGGGTGCGTGCCTGTCCCATATTTCACTCTGAGAATCTTCGACGGAAGGGTTAGGAAGGACTTTGTCAGACCAAACCTGTCTGATGTCTCACGTTGAGATGGAGATGTCGAGATAGAACAGCTGATAGGTTGTGACAGTCAGTGGTCCTGCTATCTTTCTCGCTCTATCATTCGCCGTCTTTGCCTCAGATTAAACCCCGACCGGGTCTGAGAGTGACAAATGCTAGCGAGCATCTCTAGAGGAGGCTGATAGCAGTCGGCCATATGCCACATTGTTCCTAATAAGAGGAGCAGGAAATGGGACACGCCTGGGATCCGCAATCACTCAGGGATCTGGGAGCGCTGTTTTGCCCCGTGACGTCCTCTGCTGGTGACCTCATTAGCTGGCCCGTATCGGGATTAAGCTGGGGTCGAAGATAAAGCCGACCCGCGCTCTCCGATGGGCGTGAAGCTTGATTTAGAAGGGAATGATGAGCGAAAGGAAATAAAGAAAGATGAACGACTCCCAGGACGTCTGACGTGATTAGAGCTGATAAAATCATCAGATCATTCACAGGCGAGAGATGGTCAGACAGAGACAGAGCCCTGATGTGCCGAGACCGTCCGGAACAAATGAACAGATCACAACTTATAACTTACTTAATCTACATCTAAAGCAAGTGGCACATCATGAAAAAACTAGATCTGTCCCATATTACTCAAGTAAAAGATTAAAGGGGTGATGAACTGAGAAATCAAATTTTCCTTGAGCTTTTGACATATAAGAGGTCATCATACTATAAGAATATCCTGTAAGTTTCAGAACTGAAAGATCAAGGCCTACGAAGCAGTGTTGAAGTATATATATATATACATATGCCGATCAAAAGTTTGGTTCAATGAGACTTTTATTTAAAGAAGCTAGTACTAGAAGCTAGTACATTAATCAAAAATGACAGTAAAGACATAGGCCTACTGTAACACATTTATATCTGTTCATCAAAGATATATCAAAAAAAAAAAAAAAAAAAATATAGATATATATATATATATATATATCAGGAAAAAACCTACAGTAGTGGCCAAAAGTGATGTATTGCCTAGGAAAAATCATCCAAAAATTATTCAACATTTGTTAAAGATTTTGTAAGCATATTGCGTAATTATCAAGCGTAGCGTTAGTTCTAGCAGGTCACGTTAGTCAAGCTGACCCTCCGCTGAGCCACATCTACCTATAGGAATACGACGCCTATCACCGTATACATATATAAGCTCCTTCAGTATTATCAGCAGCTATCGCGTTTCTCAGGAGCTAATTACCCCCCTCCATCCCCAGCTCCTCCTCTCGCCCAGTCAGGATTTGACATTCTGATTCCCCTTGAATCAGAATAATTATCGAATAATGTTGTACTTTAAAATCTTGAATTAAATATATTTGCAAACTTTCATGTTGGTTCTGTTCTGTTTACCCCAGGGGTTATTGCTGCTCTCCTGCTCTTATCCATGCTAGGCTGCGTGGATGCGCAGGGAGTTCTCGCCCAGAACGGAACCATACCGCCAATCCAAACTGTATGCTAAATGTCAATCATATTTGACGGTAGTGGTCCTGACAGAAGTGCTTTGAGTCGATTGTTTTATTTGTGATAATAACGCAATGAAACATGCCTAATTGTACAAACATAATTTTTGTCCTGGCTGTCAAACAAATTATGAACACATGCAAAAACAAGAGAGAACCAATGAAATATTAAAAACAGATTATGTTGTAGTTAATATATGCTTTTTCCTGTGAGCTTTTTGTTTTTCTATGCATTTTTTTGCATAGTAAAATAAAACCTGTAGCTTTAGTTTGTCCTTTTTTTCCAAATAATTGTGTCGGATAAATACCGACACAATTTTTGTTTTGTTCGTCCTTCATGTTTACAAATTTTGATGTTTTAATATAAAGAAGGGTAATAAAAAAACAAATATCCCCTCCGGACATCACTTTTTACACTTTTTTTACATCACCTCTACTGTACACACACACACACACACACACACACACACACACACACACACACATACATATATATTGTATGTATAACCATTATCAAAAAAATGTAAAAAAATATATATTTTATATACATTATATAGTGCATATATTAGGCCCTATACTTTTTAAAAATACATTTAGTCATTTTTCCACATTACTGTACCTGTATTTTGTTTTAATTAAAACTTTAATTAAAAGAGATTTATAAAATGTATTTTGCTCATAAATCTGCCCCAATTGTTGCTTGTTTATATTGAATATGTTGCACTAAATAAACATGTACGCACATATTTCTGTGCCGGATCCAGAATGAACACTTGCAGACTGCCAACGGCAAGTAAAATTGGCTTTGGTGAGCTTTGGGTTTAGTTACCAGATGGTGTGTAACTTTATTAAGAAGTAAAACATAACACATGGTTTGAATAGAACAGAAAGAACGATAATCTGACCCCCGCTGATGATATTCTAAAGAAAACTTCTGACATCACACTTTTTTTCTTTTTTTTTAACTCTTTAATGACTAAACACGTCCCTGTTTTTTTTTTTTTTTTTTTTTTTTTTTTTTTTTTACTTTAATTAAAGCGAGTGGTTCTGTGAATTTGATGGGACTTTTCACACACCCCCATTTTCCGGCTCTGGTTTGTGCAGTATCAGATCATGATACGATCAGGCTGCGAGGTTCATGTGTTCTCCGAGCTTATCACACAACGCTCCCTTCATTATCTGTGCTGGCAGAGATGCCTTTCATGTGCGTTCAGACTGACGTTACGTCTAAACACACACAGGCAGCGGCTCCTTCACCAGCGTTTTCCTGCAGGGGACTGAAGACTTTCCAGTTATTTTCACTAGTAAGATCACACCATCTGTTATTTGTTAGAGCTCTTAGACCCATTGCAGTCGTTCCCACACTCACTCTGGTTGTGCTGGTGTTTTTGTGCAGGATGGCACCTTGTAATATGCAGCATTGCTCATAGTTGCATCACATTATCGCACTGGCACACGATGCCCAGGGCTCCGATTTATGCTGCGTCTCACTTGCACCCGAGTTTGTCGAAATCTTTCTCCTCCTGCAGTATTTCTAGGGAGGTCATGGGAAAGGCTGTGGCCTGTGGGTGTTGGTTTTTCATTTCTTTTTCACAGTTCTTAAGCTCCTAATTGAAATGCTCATTAAATGTGTATAGCAGCAGGGATTTCACATCAGAGGTTTGAGAGTCGACACACTGCGTGCATTGCGAGATTGAAACACATCCTGCAAGGCTGTTTTCATTGCCTCATTCGTTCCAATTGGAGGGATGGAATATTTCATTGTTTGTCAACCTCACCTATCTACATATAATGTGCTTTTCATCTGCTCCGACGGAGCCGCAGCCTCCCTGCACTCTCCTGAAGCAATAAAGACCTTGTTTTGTGCGCGACAGTTTGTGTATTTTCTACATTAAAGGGGCTGAAGCCAGAGCAATCTCGTTTAAGGTCGAGTGAATTAAATGAAAGCCTCCGAATATTTTTCATTAAGGATGTGAAGAGAATTTAATAACTTCAAATTAAATGCAGCTAAAGCTGTGGTGTTGTGGGGATCTCCGTGTGAGAGAGGAGGGAATAAGGGACGTGAAGTTTTGCAGCTGCAGACTCGAGCACATTCGCCTTTAGTTTGCTTTTGCTACAATAAAAGATCAGTTTAACATTCTGCAGCATCATCTGAACCTGAATAAACAGACATGTAAATCCCAGACAGCAACATTGTTTCGCCCAGATCCGGCCCACATCTGGTATATATGCGTGGACTCCACATTTTAAAGTCGTCATTTAAAGTTGTGCGACATCTCAATAATTTCATGCATTGTGTTTGCAGGTGGTCTTCGAGGGGCTTCTATCGTGGATTCTCTGGACACGCTGTACATCATGGGTCTGATGGAGGAGTATGAAGAAGCGAAGGAATGGGTCCAGAACAGCCTGGACCTGAACTCGGTGAGCAAACAGTGTTGGGTGGGAATCGCTAACATTCCTCTGTGGGTTAGCGGCTCTGGAAAAACTGTCAGTTTTGCGCCGTCTAAAGCTCTTGTGTAAAAGACTTCTATTGATCAGAAGCTGTGCTGGAATCAATTGTTTCTTTTAACCAACATCTAGTCCAGGGAACTCCAAATCAAACATCCGTGAGTGGATGAAAGGCCTCCGTTGTGCTTTCGTGTTGACCGGGCTAGTTATTTCATAAGTGCGCTAATTTCTCTCTGCATGCCGTGGATTTAAAGAAAGATGAGTGTCATCCTCTGATAATAGACCACAGCGGTCTGAAGGCACAGAGGCGAGAGAGATTACTCTCTGATTGACAGTTCTGAGGGGAAACTATTGGTTGCTAGGGCGTTGCTAGGATACACGTTTGTTGGGGTTATTTGCTATGCCATTGCTTTGATGTTCTGAATGGTTGCTTGCAAGGGTGTTGCTAGGATATTAGAAAGTTATGGGTAGTTGCTATGCTGTTGTTTTGTTTTCTTTTTGTTTTGAATTGTTGCTAGGGTGTTCCTAGCATACTATGATGTGGGTAGTTGCTAGGCTGTTGCTAAGTGGTTCCTTACTTGTTCTGAATGTGTATTTTAGGGCGTTGTTAAAAAACTAGAATGTTGTGGGTAGTTCTTTTGATGTTCTGAATGGTTGCTATGTGTTGCTAGAATACTAGGATGTGGTCGGTAGTTGCTAGGCTGTCGCTGAGTGGTTACTTTGGTTGCTAGGGTGTTGCTAGGATACTAGGAGTTGTGGTAGTTGCTAGGTTGTTACTAAGTGGTTACCTGGGTGTTCTGAATCGTTCCTAGAGTGTTGTTTGGGCATTGCTATGTGGTGAGTGTTGTGGATGGTTGCTTAATGGTGCTTACTTGCAAATGTCAAATAAGCCCACCCTTAAATTTGTTGAAATCAATTCATTAATATTTCTAAATGAAATTATTTTTCTCCAGATGGGTGGGTAAAATAAAGCTGATGTTGCTGTGTGTCAAAAACATTGCATCGGGTGCTTGCTGTCGAGAAAAGAGGGTCATCTAGTTTAGTTGGTTCTGGACACATGCATTTTTCTTTAACATCTAGAAGTTTGAAACTCCTGATACTGAGATTTTTGACAGTGTAAAATGGCTTGTTAAAATCTGTCATTCGTCTGCTTCATTGCTCAAGCAAAACGGTCGTATTGCATTCTGATGCACAGCGGCAAACTGCTCTGATTTATCCTGAAGGTTTGTTGGCACTTCATTAAAGGCACCAGTGCTATTTTGAATGTTGTGCTGGTGAAAAGCCCAGTGGTGCATATGAATGATGCATTCTGATTGGTCTTTCCAAGTGTGTATGAATTACTCATAAACATGTTCATACACACAACACATACTGTAGAGTATTTCTAGAAATATTACGGTCATTCTACCACAGCCTATAAAATGAAATCCATAAAATATATTTCATCTTTTTAACTTTCATTTTGACCATGGTGGA
>CM040830.1:34984740-35182240 GCA_022828995.1 Vimba vimba | reverse complement strand
TCAGCCTTAGCTGAAAATTGGTCTTTGGTCTCGCCATACAATCACAAAACAATTAACAATACACAACATCCACCTAATACATCTAACCCTAACCCTAACCCTAACCCTAACCCTAAGCCCAACCCCCACAATATCAAAGCTTAAAATATTCACATTTCCTACCCCTTATTCAAAAGACTGATGTTCAACACTTGACTTGGACATTTGAAAAGCTGTATGTTTTTCTTCACTGTGTGTGTGAAGTGTCGATACAATAATTTTGTAATACTTTACTTATTTTACGTTACTTGAAGTATTTTTAAAGCATTAATTATGCTTGTAATGCACCTTATGTGTTGTATAATCTCATTATCTAATGTTACTGCCTTAGATTAAAAAAATTAAAGCAAAAGTTGTATTGTATGAAGACAGTTAGTAGTATTGTGTGACATTTTTGAAGCGTAAAGGCCTGTTCACACCGAGGACAATAATTATAATGATAAAGACTGTAGCGGCGCTTGCAACGCCAAAGTCATGGTTTCGATTCCCAGGGAAAGCAAGAACTGATAAGACTGTAAATGTGTACCTTTAAATGCAATATAAGTTGCTTTGGATAAAAGCGTCTGCCAAATGGATAAATGTAATGTAAATGTAAAGATAAAGTTCTAAAAATCACTCTTAATAGAATAGCAGAGTCCACACCATAACTATATGGCACAGGGAAACAATATCATTGAAATCACTTACTGAACTTTTTTTCCCAGCTGATGAACGATAAAAACATCGAAAGCCAATCAGAATCCATCCTGCTTTAAAGAGCTTCAGCATTTAAACTTTAGTTAGTTCATGTGATGTGAAGCAGGTTTGTGCGCCATTCAGATATGAATTGAGTTTGATTTAAAGAAACAAATGCAGAACTGCAGTTTATATATGAATGTAATGAAGTCAAGGAAATGTATATAATTGTAATATTAACAAACACATTTAACAAACACAACGTTGCATCTGCAAAGCATTGTTTGGCATTTAAAAAGCCTTCAAGTGTGAATGTTTATGGACATAAATATGTACATATACAGTATATACACACACATACACTACTATTCAGAAGTTTGGAGTCAGTCAGTTCCCTTTCAAGGGAACTCGCGTTGCGTCGAGTTTGACGCTATGGGAACGCTTTGCGTGATGACGTCTTGAAGCACATGTAAAATCAGTCCAATGGTGTAGCGGGACGTCAGAGGCGGGTGACGTCACGTACCAGGAAGCTATAAAAGCCGGCCTGAAGCAGGAAACAACAGCTTTCTGAGTCTTCAGTAGCGCTCTGTGTTGAAATCTGTCTGTCTTATTTGGTGTTGTCTGATATATATATATTATTCAGTATGGCGAGCAAGCAGCAGTTTAGAGTATGTGTCCATCCCTGCCCGCGTTATTTAACGGGAGGTGACACACACACTCTTTGTGTTGTTTGTTTGGGAGAGGAGCATGCCCAGTCAGCACTCGAGGGTGGTGACTGTGAGCATTGCTGTGCGCTTCCCCTGCGTACGCTCCGATCCCGCTTGGCTCGGTTCAATCCCGACCACGTTCCCCAGGGCTTTGGTCCCGCCGCTGCCGAGGCACGGCGTCGATCTCAGACCTGGGGTTCGCAGATGGATCTATCAGTGGATGTTGAGACGGGCTCTGCCTTATCTCAGCCTCCTTCTGATAGATCCAGTACCTCTCATCAGGGTGTGGAAGCACGCGCTGCGGTTACTTCCCCCCCGATAGAGGTACCAGTACTGCAACTATCCAGCTCTGAGGAGTTGGATGTTGTAAGTATTGAAGCTGAGTCTGAGGATTCGCCACCTCAGTCTCATGCTTTTGAAGAACTGCTCGATGTGATCACGAGAGCAGTCGACAGATTGTCTATTGAGTGGCCAGAGGATAGGCAGGACGTTCGTTCGAAAAGTAAGCTCGACGAACGCTTCCTGCCATCCCGTGCTCAGCCCCAGCGTAGGAGCCTGCCGTTTTTCCCCGATCTCCACACCGAGGTGTCGAGATCGTGGGGGAAACCAGTCTCTCACAGAGTATACACACCACACACCTCTCTATATTCATCCATTTACAAATATAAAGAGTATGGTTATGGGGAGATGCCGAAGGTGGAAGAGACGCTCGCGGGCTATCTCTCTCCAGCAACGGCATCTTCCCTGAAGGCTCCTACACTCCCCTCAAAACCAGTAAAGATGACATCTACCCTGATTCATAAATCGTATGCAGCCGCTGGTCAAGCTGCAGCGTGTCTGCATACGATGTCCATCTTACAAGCCTATCAGGCAGAATTTTTAGGGGATTTAGAGGAGGGCGGGGGAATCGGTCCCGACACTGTGGCTGAACTGCGCAGAGCCACGGATGTTTCTCTCAGGGCCACCAAGGAGACCGCTAAATCTATCGGGCGGTCTATGGCAGCCCTGGTGGCCACTGAGAGGCATCTGTGGCTCAACCTGAGCGATATAAAAGACAAAGAAAAGAATGTTCTTTTAGATGCTCCGGTTTCCACTGCCGGGTTATTTGGGGATGCAGTGAATATTGCGGTTGCAAAATCTCAAGAAGCCGCTAAACAGACAGCTGCTCTCCAAAAACTTCTCCCCCGCCGTTCTTTCTATGAGGCTGCTGAGCGGGAGCAGCCTCACTCCTCTAAAAAGGGTGCTGAGCATCGTGCCACTCAAAAGCAGAGCGTGTCTTCTCGTGCTCCCCCACAAAAATCTCGGGGACACGGAGGGCGCGCTCAAACCCAGCAGTCTTCGAGGGGTAGAACGGATCTGCGGACCGTTATTACCGCCAAGAAGGCTGCTGGGAAGAAATCCTGACGTCCGAGGGCTCAGGATTAATGAGGGTAGTCCCCCCCGAAGCAGAGCGGTTAACACCTCTTTTTACGGTGCCCGTCTCTCTTCGGTACCCTCAGGGGACCGTTCTGCCAACCCTGCCGCCATCGGTGTTACAGGGCGCAGCGGTCTCCGGCGAGCACATATCTCAAGGACCACCCGGAAACGTAGTGGCCTCGGGATGCCCGCCCCCTCCGAGGAGGGTGTTAGAGCAGTCTGTTCGGTCGCTCCCTGCCGGTGCGCCGTTACAGGGCGTCGAATTGACTGCTCAACAACAACAAAATCCAGAAACCAGTCTCGAGAGGCTGGTACCTCTAGTAGAATCTTTGACAGCGTGGAAGCTACTGTCAAATGTTTCTCGTTGGGTCCTGCAGACCGTAGAAAAAGGGTATCAGATACAATTCTAGAAACGCCCACCTCGGTTTATGGGGGTCCTACCCACAGTGGTGGGCCCCGAGCAGGTTCTGGTTATGGAACAGGAAGTAAACACTCTGTTAGAGAAAGGGGCCATAGAATATGTACCTCCCTCCGACAGGGAAACCGGGTTTTACAGCCGGTACTTCATAGTTCCAAAAAAGGACGGGGGATTGCGTCCCATTTTGGATCTTCGAGTTCTGAACGAGTCAGTCATGCAGCTCAAGTTCAAAATGTTGACATTGAGACAGATCGTGCCACAGATCAGGTCCGAGGACTGGTTTGTCACGATAGATCTCAAGGACGCATATTTCCATATTTCCATCCGTCCATGTCATTGGAAGTTCCTGAGGTTTGCTTTCGGGGGCAAAGCATACCAATATCGTGTTCTTCCATTCGGCCTAGCTTTATCACCCCGCACTTTCACGAAATGCATGGATGCAGCTCTGGCGCCTCTGCGCCTTCAGGGGATTCGCATCTTGAACTACATCGACGATTGGTTGATTTTAGCTCAGTCGCATCAGTTGGCGGTTCAACATCGAGATGTTGTTCTCGCCCACATGAAAGAGCTGGGGTTACGGCTGAACGCCAAGAAGAGTGTGCTTTCTCCACTCCAGAGAACCACTTTCCTAGGCGTGGTTTGGGACTCAGTGTCGATGCAGGCGCGCCTGTCACCGCCATGTATAGAGTCCATCCTTGCAGCTGTGAAAAGTGTAAAGCTAGGCCAGCTACTCACTGTCAAACAGTTCCAGAGACTGTTGGGTCTCATGGCGGCAGCTTCCAACGTGATACCTTTTGGACTGCTGCACATGAGGCCCCTGCAGTGGTGGCTCAGGACCAGGGGGTTTTCCCCGAGGGGCAACCCATTTCGCACAATCAAGGTCACGCGGCGATGCCTACGTGCCTTGGTTATGTGGAAGAAACCTTGGTTCCTGTCCCAGGGCCCAGTGTTGGGAGCTTCTTGTCGTCGCAGACTGCTAACGACGGATGCTTCCCTCACGGGTTGGGGAGCGATCCTGGAGGGTCGCTCAGCTCAAGGTCTGTGGGAAGACCATCATCGTTCCTGGCATATCAATCGCCTAGAGATGTTAGCTGTCTTCCGGGCTCTGAGGAGCTTTGTCACAGACCTCAGGGGACACCATGTGTTAGTGCATACGGACAACACGTCGGTAGTCGCCTATATCAACCACCAAGGGGGTTTGCGCTCGCGCCCATTATCAAATCTGGCACGCCATATCCTCTTGTGGTCCCAGGGGAAGTTGCTGTCACTCAGAGCAGCCTACATCCCCGGGGTTCAGAATATAGGAGCAGACACTCTGTCGAGGCAGGGGCCGAGGCCCGGGGAATGGAGGCTCCACCCCGAGGTGGTGGAGCTGATATGGAGGGAGTACGGCCAAGCTCAAGTGGATCTGTTTGCGTCTCGAGAGACGTCTCACTGTCCACTTTGGTTCTCCCTCACGCATCCAGCTCCTCTGGGACTGGATGCTATGGTTCAGACGTGGCCGAGGCTACGTCTGTACGCCTTTCCCCCAGTTGCTCTGCTCCCGGGAGTTCTGGAGAGAGTTCGCAGGGACCGGGTTTGCCTGCTTCTTATAGCCCCGCGCTGGCCGGGCAGAGTATGGTTTCCCGATCTGGTCTCCCTCCTCGACGGGCATCCTCTGGAGTTACCCGTCAGGAGAGACCTTCTGTCCCAGGCGGGGGGCTCAATATTTCACCCCCGCCCAGAACTGTGGAACCTGTGGGCTTGGCCTCTGAGGGGGCCCAGCTCATAGAGTCAGGTCTCTCAACTGAGGTTGTTGAGACCATTCTACAGTCCAGAGCTCCCTCCACGAGGAAACTTTATGCCCTGAAGTGGAGAGTATTCACTTCTTGGTGTAGTGACCGTCGGCTGGACCCAGTCCACTGCCCAATTGGTACAGTGCTGGAGTTCCTGCAGGACCGGTTCACTGCAGGTCTGACCCCGTCCACTTTAAAGGTCTATGTGGCGGCCATAGGTGCTTACCACATTCCTTTGGGTGGAATGTCTGTGGGGAAGGACCCTCTGGTATCTCGTTTCCTTCGTGGCACTTGGAGGCTGAGGCCTGCAGTCCGCTCTAGGGTGCCGCCTTGGGACTTGTCCATTGCTCTACAAGGCCTGTCCCTGGCCCCCTTTGAGCCCATTGAGGAGGTTTCGGAAAAGTTTCTGACTTTGAAAGCTATTTTCCTTCTTGCCATTTCTTCTCTTAAGAGAATTGGGGATATTCAAGCATTGTCGGTTGCTCCTTCCTGCTTAGAGTTTGCTCCGGGTATGGTGAAAGCTTTTCTCCATCCCAGACCAGGTTATGTCCCCAAGGTCCCCACTAATGTGGCCAGACCTATTATTCTGCAGGCCTTCTGTCCTCCTCCCTTCCAGAATGCGGACCAGGAGGCTAATAATTTGCTTTGCCCAGTTCGGGCGTTAGACGCCTACGTCCACAGAGCTGCCCTGTGGCGCAGAAGTGATCAGTTGTTTGTTTGCTTTGGCTCCCCTAACAAGGGAGGGCCGGTGTCTAAGCAAAGAATGAGCAAGTGGGTGGTCGAGGCTATCTCACTTGCTTATGAGGCGGCTGGGCAGCCTTCTCCTTTGGCTGTCCGGTCGCACTCTACAAGGAGTATGGCGGCCTCTAAGGCCCTTATTTCAGGAGTTTCTCTACAGGATGTCTGTGATGCGGCAGGCTGGTCCTCACCGCACACTTTCGTCAGGTTCTACTCTCTGGATCTAGACTCTGCTCCAGGGTCTCATGTTTTGTCATCCTAGTGCTGCTCTTCATGATTTCACACAGGACAGACATTTGTAGCTATGGAGGCGTTGGTATAGACGTTCCCATAGCGTCAAACTCGACGCAACGCGAGTTCCCTTGAAAGGGAACGCTCCGGTTACGACTGTAACCTCGGTTCCCTGAAGAGGGAACGAGCGTTGCGTCACCTTGCCATATCTCCTTCATGCCTGTCAGCACGACTTCAGACTTTACTAAGCTGTTGTTTCCTGCTTCAGGCCGGCTTTTATAGCTTCCTGGTACGTGACGTCACCCGCCTCTGACGTCCCGCTACACCATTGGACTGATTTTACATGTGCTTCAAGACGTCATCACGCAAAGCGTTCCCATAGCGTCAAACTCGACGCAACGCTCGTTCCCTCTTCAGGGAACCGAGGTTACAGTCGTAACCGGAGCGTTTTTCAAATGTTTTTGAGAGAAGTCTCTTCTGCTCATTTATTTGATCATGAATATTGTGAAACATTATTACAATTTAAAGTAACTTTTCTATTTGAAAATATTTTAAACTAATGTATTCCTGTGATCAAAGCTGAATTTTCAGCATCATTACTCCAGTCTTCAGTGTCACATGATCCTTCAGAAATCATTCTAATATGATGATTTGCTGCTCAAGATTATTATCAATATTGAAAACAGTCATATTTTTATGAAAACCTTTTAATCAACTTAAAGCATCCTTCAAATCTTATTGACCTAAACTTAGAATTCAATTTAAATTCCAACTCGTGAATCAAAAGAGCCAATTCTTAAGTTCAAAATGTTCCACAACCCCGATGTAAACATGTTTCAGAACGAGCAAACCAAATAATGATTGTCTCTTTAAATGTCAATTTAAAATGTGTATTTGGGCATTTTTAGTCAGAATATAAGTCAGACTACCATAACCAGCATAACCCTGCCTGTAAATCCACGCTGGTAATTTTTTCTTTTTGTTGAAGTGATCAGAATCTGGAGTGAGCAAAGCGCTCTGTTCTGCAGAGCATCTTTACATCTCTCCTCAGATCCCTTTGATTTGCTGAGATGGTGTGTGTGTGTGTGGTGAGCAGAGCAGACATGAGTGTTCTCTTCCTCTCCGGTTCTAATCCGGCACAGCGGAACAAATGGAAAAGCATAAATGAAGTGGTGCTGGCAGTGGATGGACTGCTGTCATTCTGTTCTTCTGCTGCATCCCGTTCCTCCTCTTTCTCCTCCTCCTTGATGCTATGGAAGCCCTGTTTGATCACCTCCGTTCAGACAGACTCCGAGCTCTTCACGACTGCACTGATCAGGGTTCTGCTAAAATCACAATTGAAGAATTTGTTGAACAGCTTCTTTTCAGATCATGGTTATTTGAATTGAATACAAAGAAGGTGAATTTGAATTTGAATTGTAATTCACATATGATGCATTCTGGGAAATGTTCATTTATTAAATGATTAAATAAACTAAACCCATATTTACATAGGTGGCATTTAAAACATTTCAAATCGAATTTCAATTCTGCACCTGTATATCTGTATTAGATATAATTCGCATTGTTGAATTTCAACTTAAGTTCTGAGTAAGTTTTACAGAAATGATCTACAAATATGATCCAATGTTGGTGTAAAAACACTTATCAGTGTTATTTACTTACATACTATTGTGGTATTTTATATATATACATAGCATTTATTTTTATATATTCTTTAGTTTTACAGGTTTAAAGGTTCAGATGTCTCATGCTTCTGTTTGTTTCATGCCTCTGGGGTCTCAGTTTTGTTTCGGTAGAGTAAATAATTGGTACTACTGGTGGTGCAATGATTAGGAAATCTGAGACTAATATCGATAACTGATGTTTTAACACTTTTCTGCAGTCTAACTGCCGCTACTTGTGTAAAAGCAGTCAGTGAATTGGATGTAAAGCAGTGAATCAGTATAGCAGTAAAGCAGTATATATCGATATAAAGCAGTGAATCAGAAAGGCCTTGTGTAGAATGAGATCTGAATAGGTTTGTACACACACACACACACACACACACAATGTATATGTGTTATTTGTATTAATCTAAACTGACATAGTCCAAGTAATCCATGTGTCTTCTTTGAAACACAATATTAATCTGAAGTTAAACCTGACTCAGTTTAGTCTTGGAGTTGCTCTAGTCTTCCTCCAGGATATCAGTTTATTAAACTCTGGGCTGGACTAAGTCTAGGACTATTTGAAACCATGACAGAGAAAGCTGATTTCTTTTTATCTGGTTTAAAAGGCCATTTTAGTCTAGGATTAGTCTTAATCTCTGTCCAGGAAACCGCCCCTAAAAGTTTACATTTTTCATCTAATACTTATATTTTATTTTATTTCAGCTTTTTAAAATATTACTATTTGAATCGCATACTGTCTGAGTAGGTACTGCATTTGAATTTCCTTTACGACCATTAAAAAGTATGTAGTATATAATATGAATGCGTGTAGTGTGAATGAAATTCGGACGTGCTTCATCCGCCACGTTGTTACTTTCATAAACCCTCTCCTGTGGCCTCATGGGATAGTAAAGATGGGATAGTAAAGACGATCCATCGAATGCACACTTCAGAGTCTTGGTGGAAGTAGTAGGTCATCTGACTACTTTTCGCCTACTGTATAGTATGGAAGTATTCGGTTTTAGATGAAGCGCTCGTCTCTATGATTGACAGTAACTGGGAGATTGGGGGGGCGGGGCTTAGTGAAGGATCAATTAGCCTTGAATATTCCATTCTTCTAATTCCTGGAATCCACTCAGCTGGATTCCAGTTGATGTCAGGCAGGGTTCGAATTATGACTTCATCTTTGTGGGTGTCTCTTTAAAAAAAGAAAAAAAGTAGCCTATGAGCAGGCGCGGTGTAGCTTACTAATGTAAATAAATAAAAATGTTTAATGAAAAAGCGCTGCTAACATAATTCAATTGAAATAGTACATTTGGTTTAATTTGTCGTTTAATGAGGTCTAATATATGTTGTTAGTGGTGAGAATTTTCACGTGAATAAATAAATATATCCAACAATTTTAAGCAACTTTTGCCAAGCGTGTCAGAGGTTCTGGGTTCTAATCCGCACTCGTATGTTTTTTTTTTTCTCATCAAAACCGAAAAACCAGGCAAGTTTGTGTGCATTTTGTTTTGTAATTTCACCAGAACGAATAGAGAGTCTCCACAACGGATTGAAGCGCGCGTCCGAGTGAAGACTGTGCGCGAGCCACAAGAGAACACAGTATCCAGCGAGCACTTTGATCACTTTATTTAAAAAACAACACATTTCAGCTCTAGATTGACTCTTATTTAACAAATGAACTAATTGAATGCTCTGCTAGTTAACTGGAGATATTTGATTTATTTGTATTGGTACATTCATGCCGCGAGATGTTTCAAAAGTGGTGGGGACAATATCGACCTTAGCAAAAAGTGGTGGGGACATGTCCCACCCGCAAATTACGCCTATGTTAAAATAACACTTGCCTGATGGGTTATGCTACTGCTAGATCGGATGTTGACATCACTTCTGTGAGTTGAGAAAAGTCAGTAAAAGTCCTGGCAGTCAGAAAGCGAAGCATAAGGATGTAGTGTGATGACGATCCGAGATGCCGCGAGATCCATGTGTTTGGCATCTTGTCCTATCTTTTAAGTCACGTTACAGTAGTCTGAAGGAAATAGTGCTTTATTTGTAATTTAAAATAACGGTGCTGATGATTTTTAGAGACCCCCACAGGTGTATGATTTTACTGCTTTCATGGGAGCTCTTCCCCTCTCTATGGGAGCTCAGCTCCCACTGGCTCCCACATAATTCGAACCATGATGTCAGGCACATTTCTCCATGGACACGGTTGACATTTTCAAAGATTTTATTCTGAATGAGCATTTGACATTATTGCTTATCTAACCATCCTGCGCAAATGATATTCCATGGGAAGATACGCATCCTTTGAAGAGGCAAAATAAGAGGGCGGATAATTAGCGTGTTCTTTGAGCCCTTGAATGGAGACTTCCTTGCTGAGAGTTTCTCCTGGGTGTCATTCGAAGAGAGAGAGAGGAGAAAAACTGATGGTGTCTCCCTCAATACAGTTAGAGCTTCCCTCATCTGGAGACATGTGCAGATGTTCATGCAGTTTACATATCTAACTGAGAGTGTGTATGTTTGGGGTGTAAAGGTTCAGATGTCTCATGCCTCTGTTTGTTTCATGTCTCTGGGCTGTCCGTTTCAGTTCGGCAGAGTTATTATTGGTGGTGCAATGATTAGGAAATCTGAGACTGAAATTGATAACTGATGTTTAATGTTTTAAAGGGGTGGTTGATTATGATTTCACTTTTCTAACTTTAGTTAGTGTGTAATGTTGCTGTTTGGGCATAAACAACATCTGCAAAGTTACGACGCTCAAAGTTCAAAGCAAAGGGAGATATTTGCTTTTAAATAAATCGTTTTTTAAGGACTACAACAAACGGCTGGTAGAGACTACACCACATTCCTCCCGGGTTAGTGACATCACCAACACAAAAATTTACATAAACCCCACTCCAGGAACATGATTTATAGATTATCAAGACAGAATATGCTAATCAATGACTAGAAGATAACTACACATAAGCTACATAAATTCATCAACTAACCATTCAGAAATGTCCTGTTGCTTCTACATGTTGTCACTTCTTCTTGAGTCTCTCCATCGTCTGTATCCGGTTTGAACATAAAGGGCTAAAAGTTTTAGTAATTTTCAGTGCATGTCTGTGTGAGTGCAAGCTGTTATAGCTCCGCCCTCTGTGCCGGGAGCAGCAGCTCATTTGCATTTAAAGGGACAGACACAAAAACAGTACGTTTTTGCTCACCCTCAAAAATTGACAATTTTAACATGCTATATAAAAATATCTGTGAGGTATTTTGAGCTAAAACTTCACATACACACTCTGGGGACATCAAAGACTTATTTTACATCTTGTGAAAAGGGCATTATACCACCCCTTTAACACTTTTCTGCAGTCTAACTGCCGCTACTTGTGCAAAAGCAGTCATTGAATTCAGCAAAGGATTGATATAGAGCTGTAAATCAGAAAAGCCTTTTGTTGAATGACATTTGATTAGGTTTGTATCTTAAACTCAGTTATCAAGTGATGCCCAAAAGCAACTTCCAGCAAACCTTTGCAGCTCGTATCAGTTTTTCAAACACTAAAGTTTAACAACAAGAAGAAAAACTCAGCTGGTGCGCCGCGAGTAAATCACACCGCAGACGTCAGGAGCCCCTGGCGACAAATAAATGTGTGTTCTAAATCTCGCCTCAGTGTTTCTTCCAGACTTCTATTTATTTCTTAATAGTTCAATTAGTCTTCCAGATTGCAGTTTAATGCATTTCAATTTGATCTTGATGAAGTTGAATTTGATCCTCAGTTGTCTATCGTCTCGGCAGAATCCCCTCGGCAGCTGAAGTGTGAACTGAGTACCGAATGTGGTCGCAGGTTTGTTTGCTTGTGAATTTAATTAACTCACTGTTGCACGTCGACACACTGGAGATTGTGCATCATAGGCTGCATTTACACTGCAAGGCCTGAGAGTAAGTTTGACTGTGTCAGTGAATGCATTGCTTTCAATAGATTCGCAGTGAGAATCAGAGCTATGTCTTGCATGTGAGCGTCCAGATGAGTGAAGGAACGCCCGGAGCAGGAGCCTCTTTTCAGGAGGTCGCTAACATTGTTTTTTGATAAATGAAAAAGAAAACGAGCCTTTTCTCAAGGTCAGATGTGCCTCTTCATTCTCAGGTCAGATGGTCTGTGTTTTTGTGGTTTTAATGCACTTTTTTTTTTAACCACGCTTGTGCCTTTCCAGAATCAATGTATTAATAATTCATGCTATAGTCAGATTGGTGGTTCTGCTAGCTGGGAATAATTTCTTTTAATAGTGGGAATACATGATTGATGAAGGTGACCCAACACTAAAAGATATAAATACACAAAATCATCTGGCCCAAGCCTCCGTCCTTCTCAAGGCTTGACTCCAAGATTAGAAGAAAAATCGATACTAGGTAGAAGAAGAGAGGAAAAAGAGTAAATCACAAAAGTTGAGAGAGTTTGTGCATGCAAAAAAGTTCCAAAGCACAAAGTCCCTCTCTATATCAGTGTCAGTGTGTCTGAACTCCCTGAAACGCCTCCATTGGAGTCTTGAGTTTCTTCCGGGAACAAACACGTCACAATATTCCTCATTATAATAATTCCCGCACAAGGCATATGCTAAATAAATGGGCGGGGCCTGGTTGAGTTAGTAGTGTGTTGAAACTCTTTTTTTGGTTATGGTGAAGGGTGGGACATTTCCCAAACACACTTGAAGCAGTTGACCAATCACAACACACTGGTCCAGCCGACCAATCAGAGCACAGTGTGCTTTTCGGAAGGAGAGGCTTCATACAGGAACTAAACTGGGGTGCGTTTCCCAAAAGCATCGTTAGCCACTGTAGTCGCGTCGTTATCAGCATAGTTCTAACGAACATTCGCAAACAGCATCGCAAAGTTGTGTAATTGAAAACGACAGCTCTCGACCTGTGGTTACAAGCATAGTTTCTAGTTTGCATGACATGTGGACTGAAAAAATCCTTATCTTGAGCAAAATAAGCAAGCTGACATTCAGTACAATCTATATCTTTTAGTTTAGAATACATACAAATGTTATTTACGTCTTTTAGTTTGTCAAGAGATTTAAAGCGTCGTTCTTGAAGAGTGCACACGTGCTAGTACGTAAGAACGAGCCTATGACTGAATCTGGAAATAAAGCAAAATAACTGAGAAAAATGAGAAATAGTCCTCTGGTGCCATGTCCGTAATTTATAGAAAAACATCAAGCATTAATTCCATCTCAAACAGACTAATTAAAAGTAGTTATTAATTCACGTGCTATATATTTTTATACTTGTGTATATATATATATATATAAATATAAGAATATTTTGCAATGCATTTAAATTATATCAATGACTATAATTCATTAGTTTTTCATTGATTTATACATTCTCAATGGGTCATGGGATTGTGGTTCACTTCCTCATAAAAATGTAAATATACAGCCTTATATGTTTTTCTTATTTCCATATTTTCAGATTAAAATCATATGCTGTAATGTAATTCAGTTCAGAACAGGTTGGTTTTGGTTCCGGCTTATAGAGCTCAAGGAAATGAATGAAACTGAGGCACAGAACAAGCGGGCGGTCACTGCTGTGCTCTGTTGTGTAAAATAAAATCAAGTCCTACACCATTTTTCCTGTTGACATATTTTTCTATTGAAACTGGAAGTTGGGACACATCAAGAAAAATCACACTCTAAGGGTTGAACGCCCTAAAGCTGAAAGTCTAGAATTGCTGCTGGTAATGACTTTCTCCTCTATTCGTTGTTGTATTGACAGGTAAGTGTAATAGAGAGAGAGAGAGAGAGAGATATTGTGAGGAGGACGATTGGATGTAATTGGGTCTAATTACTCTGTTGGGTCTATCTTAATTATGAGCCTTGTCTTTTAATTTGCCAGTAAGCATTTAAGTGGATGGGCTTCAAACATGTCCAGAGGAGATTTATAGGTGTCCGGATTGTATTGCTCAGGAACAGGGTGACCATGGTTTTGAAAATGTTGAAATATATACGTCAATATATTAATTGAATAATTAAGATTGTTTTAATGTTTTTGAAAAAAGTATCTTATGCTCACCAAGCCTGCATTTATTTTGATACAATAAAAAGAAATATATATATTTTGAAATCTTTTGAATAATAATCAGCATCATTACTCCAGTCTTCAGTGTCACATGATCCTTCAGAAATCATTATAATATGCTGATTTGCTGCTCAAGAAACATTTCTTGTTATTATCAATGCTAAGTTGTGCTGTGGAATTCGAGATACACTATCATTCAAAGGTTTGGAGTGAGTCGCCTAATTAATATTTTTATTCAGAAAATACACATTAAATTGGTCAAAAGTGACAGGAACAATAAATGCTGTTCTTTTGAAGTCTCTATTCATCAGCGAATGCTGAAAAATGTTTATTGAGCAGCAAAACAACATATTAGAATGATTTCTGAAGGATCATGTGACACTGAAGACTGGAGTAATGATGCTGAAACTTCAGCTTTGATCAAAAATAAATTACAATTTACAATATATTCACATAGAAAACAGTTATTTTAAATTGTAACATAATTGTAATCAAATAAATGCAGCCTTGGTGAGCGGAATAGATTTCTTTCAAAAACATAAAACATCTTAATAATTACGAACCTTTGACCGTAGTGTATCTATCATGATATGTAGGAATTGTGTCGTTCATAATGAGACTACAAATGCATCATCACTTCACGTCTCTGCAGTGTTTGGTTTCACTTCTAAAGCACTACACACTCCAACAACTTGAAATGTTCTTCTCAAAGTAGCCTCCTGATACCCTCAACATAATGGATCCATCTGTGTTCCAGCTCTATCTAAATAAATGAGAGTCTCTGAAGATCTCCAGGCTGCCAGTGAGGAATGAGCTCCTTAAAGTGAAGGTGACCTGAAAGTGATGGGAATTAGCCTCCTAAGAACGGGCGAATGAGAGTATCGCTCATGCTGTCTGTGGCCAGTGAAGACATTCAGCACATATCAATGTGAAGTCTTAAAGTGTTACTTCTCCCTAAAGTGAATATTTACTCACCCTGGTGTTGTATTAATGTCATATGCCCTTCTTTCTTTTTCAGAGCAGAAAAGGAGAAATTAAAAAAAAACGTCCGGCTCGTCCATTTTATAGCAGAGGATTTGGTGAATAACAAACCGAAATTTAATGTATGATTTAAAGGGATGGTTCAGAGTAATTTCAACCTAGGGTCCTTTGCACCATGACCTCGAGCCAAACACCCCCCCCCCCCCCCCCCCCCCCAGAAGCCTTTTTCCTCTCGGCCGAACATTATTAAAGTTAGAGCTTATTTAGAGATATCAGCCGAATGGCTTAGTGCAGGCGCTAATGGATCCAAGGTTGTATCTCATAAATTACTCCACTAATAATGCCCAGAATGGGACCAAACTTCTACAGTAGCACAAATAGGTTCTGTATTCATAAAACGAGGCATTGGAAAGTTTGTAAGTACATCAGGAGTTTATTTACATAACACATTCTTACATTTCTTACATTGAATTTTTGTGTCCAATTATATTACATTGGAAACTTTTTTTTATTCCTAAAATGTCAGTTTGATAAATAACGAATAAAATACAGTACGCACTTCAGAAATGGTTTGGATTGAGCACCAGTATGCTATTCTGAACCCTGAACGGTTTTGAGTTTCCTGCAAGCAGACTTTCTGTGCACACAACACATCCTCACACACATAATCACATTAACACACGCATCCAAGCCAAACCAAATCTGTGCCTGTTCAACTGAACGCTTAACCAGCATGTGAGGCACAGAACAACACGACAGCACTGCGTCTTTAATCCTGAAACCGTTGCAGGAGCTTTCAGCGTGCTGTATTTTTAGCCGCTGTATTTTTCATTGTCTTGGTGCGCTCCATTTTTGTGCTTCTAACAATAGTATCTCTCCACGAGCCTTCCTTGTGCACCGGCTGCCAAACGTGCAGAAATTAAAATGCTAATTTGGTGCCATTAGCTTGACAGCGCAGCCATTACCCATGACCACACCACAGCCCAGAGGTCCAGCGGTTACAATAACGCAACGCACCTATTGAAACCACCCAGCTATTATGGAGCACAGAGGTAATGGACAGGTTAAAGCAAAAGTGTAGCAAAACCCTGTCTCTGTGGAGAAAAAGACTGAAAGAAAGAACATATCTGTTTTATAAAGAACATTTTTAGGACACCATTTTACAACATTACAGAATGTAGAGTGAGAACTGCACTGTACTGTACTGTTTTTTTTTATTTTATTATTATTATTATTATTATTATTATTATTATAAATAAAACAAAGATTATTGTATTGCATTTCACAAGAAAATACTATTGAATTTCATTTCAATTCAATTCAATTTACTCTATTTTATAAATGTTCTAACATAAAACAAAAGATTATTGGAGTATATTTTACAAGAAAAATACTATTTAATTGAATTGAATTTACTCTTTATTTTATAAATGTTGCAACATAAACAAAGATTATTGGAGTACATTTTACAAGAAAATACTATTGAATTGAATTTACTATTTTATCATTTTGTTGCAACATAAAACAGACTGTCGGAGTACATTTTACAAGAAAAATACTATTGAATTTCATTTCATTTCAATTCAATTTAATTTACTCTTTATTTTATAAATGTTGCAACATAAACAAATATTATTGGAGTGCATTTTACGAGAAAATACTATTTAATTTAATTTACTCTTTATTTTATAAATATTGCAGCATGAACAAATTATTGGAGTACATTTTACAAGAAAAAACTATTTAATTTAATTTAATTTAATTTAATTTACTCTTTATTTTATAAACGTTGCAACATAAAGATTTTTGAAGTACATTTTACAAGAAAATACTATTTCAGTGTTTCAGAATTTCACGTTTAAGGGGCTGTTCAACTAAAAACAGAAAACTTTTAATGCATTTTGGCCCTTCATTTACACAACAGCAGCGTTTTGGGACACAAACTGATACCGTTCTCGTCTCTGTGTAAACTACAAAAATGTGAATTGTTACGCTTTACAAAGTGTCATCGCCCACTATTGGCCTGACGCATAATACAGCGTTTTTAGTAGTTTTCGCGGATCCGTTTGAACGGGGATCATTTTGACAAATTTGTCAAAATTCTCTACTCGAAAATTGCAATGGAAAAACGTTTCAGTTTTTAGCACATCGTTGTCAAGTAAGCATACCCTAATTCAATGTACTTGCTACTTGCAATTTCTGAGTGAAAATCGTTCCTATACACCATTTGTTTTTTTCAGTGTATACACTGTGTTTTAAAAATGGAAAGACATCCACATCCACAAACATATGTACCCACAAATACCTACTTAAGCGCTGTAGCTTGGGATTTGTTCGATTTCTTTCGGGATAATCCTTTTAAAACCTCTCTTAATTCGTGGTTGTTTAGGGTGCTTTCCTCAAACATGCTCTTTTTTTACCGCTGTGGATTGTGCCGCAGCTGATTTAAGACGGAAATACTCTCTGTGTGTGTGTTGGGATTACTTTCATTTGGCTCACGGTGAAGTCTTGTGTTTTTTGGATACTCCTCTCTCTTCGTCTGACACATGGCTCTGAAGACGGCTTTAAAAGATGTCTGCAATGCTTCAGACACACATTGAGCTGGAACCGTTTTTAGATGTCAGATGTGAGTGAGATTTAAGTGTGCTGTTGATCAGTGCATCGATGAATGCATTGAAGAGGTGATTGCTCTCTACAGTTCTCTGCTATAATTCTCTTATCATCTCCTCCAGAGATTCTGCTTCTTTCCTGTAAGTGGCCGTGAGTCAATAAGGACTCTTGTCACCTCAACTCAAGTGATCATAATTATGCTGACATATTATATCTCCTTAGGGCCTCTCCCAGGCTTTAACTCCTCTTAATCGTCTCCACTATCTAATCGCCCACTGGATAAAAAAACACAACATTTTCCTGCAGTTTTGGTCTATTTAATCATGTATGAGGTGGGTGATGTAAGCCAACATTTAGCTCATTTTCCCTTGCTTTCACAGACAATTAAGGTTTAGTCCCAGACTAAAATGCATTATTGAGCCGGTTTAACTGAAAGCAACTTGGATCTTAAAATATGTCAGTGCCATTGTTTTGTCTCAAGATGCAGTAATGTTTTTTCTAAGGTATGTTTATAAACTTAAATGTTCTAATTGAACTAATCCTGGCTTAATCAAAGCCCTGTCTGTGAAACCAGACCTAAATTGCTGATTCAGTAACTGCTTTGACGCAGTGAAGAGTTCATTCAGTGAAGGATTCGTCGGACTGATTCAAACCAGAACTGATTCAATTGAGTCATTTATAGTGAAGCGGACTACATGGCAAGCGCAGGTTTGTTTGCTGTGGCTTGCTGGTCTCGAGTATGAACAACACAGACTTGTTCAGTCCAAATCTGATCTGAGAGCTTGAAATGGTTTGATGGCAAGAGAATTTACAAAGAGGTATATTTTTGTTTTTGTATAATTCATGAACTTTAAGAACAAGTTAAATGAACAGCCCCAATATGACTCATTTTTATCAAAAAATAACATATTGTCATTATTATTATTATTTTAAAGCCCTTCAAACTCTAGTAAAGACAAAAAACACCATAAAAATGGTTCATATGACTTGTGTACCATATTGTTAGACTTCTAAAGTAAAAAAAGAAGAAAAAAAGTTTTTTATGGAGCATTTTGTACTTTTTAGATCTTTATTATAAAAGTTTTGTCAGTTTTTTGTGTGTTCCGTTGAAGAAAGTAAATGGATGAATTATTTTCAGGTGAACTGTTCCTTTATATAATAACTGGCTTTAGATCACTCGAGTGATTTTGAGTGTAATCATTTTGAAGTTTGATGAAGCAAAATCAGCGAGAAAAAAATAGCAATAGGAAAAACAAACTTGCTGAGGAAATTGCATGTTACACAACTGCTATTATTCCCATGCTCTTCATAAATCAATAGCCTCCTTTGACTCCCAACGCCAGGAAACATAATTTAAAGTGTTTAATAATGGTCTACCCTACCGGCCTTGGCCTCAGAGATCTTGGCAGGTTCCCTGCAGAAGGAAAGCACTGCGGCGTGTTGAATACGGGTCGCTGAGCGATACGTCCAGAGGTCAGGGCTGTGCGGATTCAGAAATCACTCTTTGAGGTGTAGAATGTACTATAAAGGGGTTATGCGTTTCATTATTTTTCTAAGGACCATTTATTGTGCCAAAACAGTAATAGTTTCCCTCTTTCTGTCCCTTAAGAATAGAGTTTTTGAAAGTTTCATACACTCGAAAAAATACTGAGGCCTAAATTTAAGATATTTGTATTTGAATTGCATATGCAATTTCCATGCATTTGGATCACACAGTTTTAACATAAACTAGCTAATAAAGTTAATGTGATGCATATTTGTCAGTCATTTGTCAGATATATTTATGATAAATATATAAACCTGGTTAAATGTGTATTTATAACACAATGCAATGCAGTTTATTACTTATAGGAATCTTTTATTTATGTGTGCATGACAAATATGCATCAGTTTTGTTAGTTTGTTAAAACTGTGTAATCCAAATGGATGGAATTTTTATATGCAATTCAACAACATAAATCCTAAAGTTATGCCTAACAATGAACAAGGATTAAGAAAAATGTGATTCCTCATGTGGCCTTTAAGAGATTTTCATGCATTTTTATTATTTTTGTCCCCCACTTATTTCCCAACCCCTATTTAGGTCAAACGTGCCCTTGCTTATAGCATTTTGAAGAATGTTTTCCTCATTTACTAAAGCATGTCATTTATAATGTTGCTAAAGCACAAAGATGAATTTGTTAATGTTGTTTGTGTTCTGCAGAACGGAGAGGCGTCCCTGTTTGAGGTGAACATCCGTTACGTCGGTGGTCTTCTCTCTGCGTTCTACCTGACGGGCGCTGAGGTAAGATTCAATCTCACCCGTTCTTCTCACTAAATTGTTTTATGTAATTAACTGGAACTGGAGTTAATGTATCACATGAATTACAGCCAGAGAAAGGTCTGTTTTAAGGAGAAATGATCTCCTGTGTGGTTTATCTGTAACGGGCCCAATCTGAAACCGAGGGCATAGAGATTCGATAATAAAATAAAGGCGATCCATAGACACTCGGAGTTGTGAGTCAGCCTAATGGAAATTGATTTTCAGTCAGAATTAGTCAAAGAGGAAGACAGATGCTCTGTGTTTTCTGAGACCATCCATCTGTGTTCATCTGTCTCAGATATAGACACACGTACCACATATACACATCAGATGAGTCGATTTGATGTTTCATTGAGCATTGAGATGTTTGCTGGATATTGACATATGTTTGAGATGGAAGCATATAGTACGAATACATTGTAAAATGTGTCATGCTCCATCATTTTGAGTCACTTTGGCTCAGAAACCTATTTGTTTTATGCATTATAGTGAAAAAGAAAGACCGCTTTCTAATATTATAGTTTTTGCGTTTTAATTCCAATGCAAATATCTTATTGAAATGGTAGATAGTTAAAGGAACACTCCACCGTTTTTTTGAAATAGGGCTTACCGGTATTCACCTTCTTTCCTACATTTAGATAGGTGGGCAAATGCATTTTTGTCTCCGTGCATGCATTGTTTTAGTTTGACAGGGTCGGCGCTAGCTTAGCTTAGCATAATGAATGGAATCCTTTGTTGCCAGCTAGCATGTCCTGAGTAAAAGTGATATATATATATATAAAAAAACCCCACCTAATTACTTCTTGTGGCCTGCGTATTCACAACGAGTACAAAAAGCGATGCAGATTAACACTAGGTGATTTCTTAGGCAGATATTGACTTATATATTAAGGACTATATTAGGGGGAAGCACAGGCGAAGCACTGCTACTTGGGCATGATATCTCTGCGCCCAAGTAGCAGTGCTTCGCCTGTGCTTCCCCCTAATATAGTCCCAAGTCAATATCTGCATAGGAAATCGCCTAGCGTTAATCTGCATCGCTATTTGTACTTGTTGTGAATACGCAGACCACAAGAAGTAATTAGGTGGGTTTTTTTTTTTTTATATCACTTTTACTCAGGACATGCTAGCTGGCAACAAAGGATTCCATTCATTATGCTAAGCTAAGCTAGCGCTGACCCCGTCAAACTAAAACAATGCATGCACTGAGACAAAAATGCATTTGCCCACCTATCTAAATGTATGAAAGAAGGTGAATAAGCCCTATTTCAAAAAACGGTGGAGTGTTCCTTTAACAGAAATGTGACAATCCATGAACTTAAAGTAGGTGACTATTTTCTTCATGCTTTAACTTGTAATAAAGACGAGGGCTTAATTGAATGGACTAACTTGTTCTGAAAGGCATCTTTTTGAGGTTTTAATGGTCATTTACATGTATTGAATTTATTTGTATTTTGTTATAAATTGCTAGCATGACCATATCATTTGCATATAGCATGATCAGACAGTGTATGTAATTTGATTAGCTGTTGGCTCATTACAGAGTTGCTATCTGATAGATGTGAACATAAACATGATCAGTTTAAGATGCTTTAGTTCTGCACTTCACTGCAAGTGTGTATGAGTCTCTGCCTCCGTCTCTCACTGTAGAGCGAGTTTGTCCACCATTTCTGATGAATCTATCAGCATCTCAGCAGTCTGCAGTGATCTATCCCTGCATTCATGCACACAGGGAATGTGTGTGTTCTGGATGTAGATTTATCTCATCCGTCTCCGAGTTTCCGGGGGGTTTCACCACCTGCAGATAAGGGCGGGTGATTGGAAAACCATTTTGCGAAACGGCCACGGTGGCGAGGCGTGTGTAAATCACCCCGGACAGCATGAGGTCGGAAAACATCACAGGCTAACAGCAGGATTTACAGCTATAGAGCTCGATTTGAAGCTGAAGTTGCTCTTGTTGTGATAGTCGATAGAATCACTTTCTGTCTCTAGGCAAAACGTCATGATGTGACCGTCACTATCATCTCTAACATTCACAGAAAGTCTGAGATGGCTTATGTTCTCATTCTTATAATCTTATTATTTAAAATAGACAAAACAAAGTTTAAAATATGCTAAAACGGCAAAAAAAAATCAAGATGTAAGCAGAAATTAAATTTGTTTCTTTAAGAACTGTCGTTTTTATTTAAAGCTGCAGTCCGTAGCTTTTTTGGGTTGAAAATTATCCAAAATACATTTTTGAGCAAGTACATAACCAGCCAGTGTTCAAAACTCTCTGCTTGCCTTAGCTCGATTCAAAACGGTAAGCTTCTAATAATGTTTTTAATTCCAGTGGTACTGGTGGATTTCCGCGGGAAATTCGAGCATGTCTTTGCGTCATTACGTCACATCTGTCCACATAAAGAAGGAGTCTCAGCTAGTGGGCTATTAGTGTGAGGATCTTGGAGGTGGAGATTTATAGCCTTTTCTCACAGCACTTGATATAATTAAACTTGCCAATTTGATGGCGGATCCAGAAAGGTTAAAACGACATTCACCAGTGACAACTGAAGATTCACCGGTTGTAAAACGCGAAAGACTTCGGTGAAAAAAAGAGACTGCAACCGGCCCATGCGAAAACTAGGATAAATATCAGAAGGGCATTAAATGTAGTCACGCAATTCTGATGTTGTTAACATTAACAATTTGAGAACAAAGTATAATTTGCACGGCTTGACGTGATATGATAAGCGATCGTTAGATTTAATCGGCGCGATTTACTGCAGTGCTTTTTTCCCCTTAACATTAGTTGGTCAGAACAAAAGTGGATGTTACTTACTTGTTCAGATGACATTTTCCGGTGAAAATTCTTATGTTGGTCATACTTCCAAAAAGTAGAATCTGTGATTGCGAATGACAGTATCCACACCACCAACGCGGTGATTGACAGCCGCACATTCTCCTCAAAACATTGGATTCATCCGCGCTGTGCCATGCCGAGGCACAATCCACGTAAAGTTGATAATTCCGCGAATAACTGCAATTGCAGATTTCGAACAGAGATGTCGACAAAGAGGAAAAACTGCGGACTGCAACTTTAAGAGTCAGTGTTTGCATTATCTTAGACAACCTTGACCATGAATACAGTATGTGCCATGAATAACTTTAAATGAATGTTAGATGACAAAAAAATGTGTGAATGGAAAAATGTTACCCAAGATTCAGTCAGTTACCCATTAGCGTTCATTACACACTCTGCTGCTCAGTAAAGGTGACCCAAATCTTGTGTTCTTCGTATGCTACATCAACTGAGACTCATTTGAATGTTCACGTCATGTGCATCTATATGACTTCAAAAACCAATGGATTTATGCAAACTACTCAAAACCCACAGACTCGGCTGTAATTTCCCGCTCTGTGGAAATTGTTCTTACAAGCAAAGACTACAGATGAATCCTTTATTCCAATTACCTACTAAACATCAGTCAGCTGTATCGCCCTTGTTAGTGAAACCGAAGGCCGTTATACTACTGCTGTATGTAAAAGCATGAATGCTAATTTACTGTCAAATCCAGCAGAAACTGCTACTTTCATCCATCAGTGCCTTGATGCACATTTATTGGTAATTGACCTAGAAGTGTAGAGCAAATTGGACTATAAACGAAGGCTTTTCAGATTTTACGTCACACATTTTTTTCCATATTTATGATTCTTTGAGGCCTACAGTATAGTCGCTTTCTGCAACACGCTGGATCCTTCACTGGAAACCAGAATAACTCATTCCCGCTAAACATTTACTCTTTGAATTCTTGCAGCCGGGAACAATACAAGTCAACACTATTATTTTGCAAAGTTTGCTAAGTATTTCCTACTAAAGCAATGCGGTATTTGACTCTGGTAAGCGTATTCATAGCAGACTGGTGGGAGTGGCCTTGGACGGCAACATGCCCAGTGCATTATGGGTGTTGAAGTTTTCCTACACTCTCAGAAAAAAAGGTACAAAAGCTGTCACTGTGGCGGTACCTTTTCAAAAGGTACACCTTTGTAACTAAAGAGTGCATTTAAGTCCCTCAAAGGTACATATTGGTACCAAACGTGTACATATTAGTACCTAAATGGTACATATTAGAACCCTTTTGAAGGGTACTGTCCCAGTGACAGCTTTTGTACCTTTTTTTTTCTGAAAGTGTACCTATTTGGGAAGGTAGCACCGATTTACATTTACATTTGTGCATTTGGCAGACGCTTTTATTCAAAGCGACTTACATTGCATTTCAAGGTACACATTTACATTATCATCAGTTCTTGCTTTCCCTAGGAATCAAACCCAAAGCCTGATTTCAATTGTTTTCGCCTTTCTACTGCATAGGCAGCCAAGTTTTCTTAAAAGCCCATTTTGCCCGTGGTGAAGTACCCCTTAATGTTAACAAATGAAACCTAACAAATGATACCTAAGTTTGTTTTTATTAGCTGATAAATGGACAGACTTTTTGCTGATATTCTGAAATCTGGCTAAATGAGACTAATGTCCTACCAGCTACGTCTTTCATAGCTTAGCTCTTTGAGTTTAGCTCAAGAGCTAGCAGGTTTGCACCATCCCTTTCTATGCTATTTATTTGACTGATTGGATTATTAAAGCCTGTCCACTCTGCACCTGCAATATCTTGAAATATTATGCATATAACCATAAAGGCATTAAGTTATGTCAAAAGCCTATAGCCTATTTTTCGGAGGAATTGCCCGCCTTTGAATTGCCGCAAGATCAAATCACTGCTGACGGAAGGGTATTAGCTTGCAGCTCTTTGTCATTCCTTCACCTCTGTCAGCCCACAGGATTCGTCTTTACATGAATGTTTTATCAGTCAAGCTTCAGTGATCGTATCAAACCTTTCAGGACGTAAGAATGACCTGAATAAGCGTCATGCATGGAGACTTTCTGGTTTATTTTCCTGCTGTGAATCATGTGCTGCATTATTGATACAGCCATTAAGTTTACACATACATGTTCAATTTAGCATTGTCTATCCTTCTCGCTGCTTTATTTACAGTGCGTAGGCACGCTTAAATCCCTGTGGGTATATCCGCATGTCAACCTGCATTTATTTCCAACCTCCTGCCAATAAAATCGAGGAATCCTGCCATTCACAACATAAGAGTCAGAATGCACTTAAACAGACCTGCAGTTCACTGACAGTATCTTGCAGGAGGAACTGAACCATTTCTGGTCTAAACTAGAGTTTTATACATGAGGTGGCCAAGGTTACTTCAGATGGTCCAGAGACCATGGAAGAACGTAAGTGTCTAAACCTAACCCGGCATTTAAACATCAAAACATCAGTGAATCCTATGATCAAACAAGAAGTGCCATGCTGGGTTGCATTCTCAAAACATCTAATATTCATACAGGCAAAAAGTTTAGTTCTACCAGAAAGACTCGGGAGATAAATTGATATAACAAGCGTATATTTATTAACAGCCCAGCAAGCATAAATTTCTAAAGTTCTTTGGCGTAGGCCCCGTCCTTAGCGCACAATGCGAGGGTAGCGGAAGCTGCATATCCTGCCTGAAGACGAAGGCAGGGGCGCAGCCGACCCCCTGGAGGTAAAGGAAGGGACCATCCTGGTGGTGGTGGGGAGGATGAAGGTAATTGGCAGCGTCAGCATCTGCAAACTCAGACAAATGTAAGTACCAATCTTTTATACTGCGAGTGTTAGCACATGATTGGTTAGAAGTGAGGTAATACATGACGCGCTGATTGAGTTTTCCTGGCAGAACTTACGCTAAAGCTTTCATTTCAATGAAAAAAAAGTGTTGTTGAAGGGTTTTTTAAAAACAGTGCAAACATAGAGAGATCTATAGGATATTATTATTATTATGTATCTCTATATGTAGCATAGACTTTGTTTTCCAATCCACAGAAAGACAAATATATATTATAGAAAAAGGGCCCTATTTTAACAATCTGTAACGCAAGTATCAAATGCGAAACGCAAGTAACTGTGTGGGTGGATCTCACACAGCTGTTGCTATTATACCGGCGGGATAAATGACTCTTGCGCCCGGCGCAAATCTAAAATGTGTTGGTCTGAAGGAGCTTCATTACTCATAGGTGTGGTTTGGGCGTAACATGAAATAAACCAATCAGAGCGTCATCTCACATTCCCTTTAAAAGCAGGCACGCTTGTTCCATGGCGGTTTGCTATTATAATGGCAGATTTGCCAGGTGCACACCAGGAGCGGTTCACAGCCGAGGAGACCGACGTTCTCATCAGGGCCGTAATAGAGAGAGAAGTGACATTGGGGATGGGACAAACCCACTCAAATTAGCTTCGGTTAAACAGGCGGTTAAATTATAATAATTTGGCTAAATGTGTAAGCTAGATTTATGCCTATTTTTTCACATCTTCATGGACACCACAATGATTTCCCTCGTGTGGTAATATTTTTCCTTGTGATTATGTATGGTTTGCAAAAAAGGGAACTGCTGCGTCTGTGTAGATGAGAGAAACAAGGTGTATGTGTGTTGTGTACACGCTACATTATGGCCAAGCATGCGCCCTTAAAATAGCATCTGAACGCGCCGCTGACTTTAGACTAGGTTTTTCCTGGTCTGTGGAGGAATTGTTTTCTGAAACTGCAAAATAGCACCAGGGAACGTTTGCGCCGGAACACGCCGCCTCTTTTCGCTGAACCACCCCCGGGAGCGCAAGTTCATTCCCTAATTTACCGACGTGCGTCTGTGGAGGGAAGAGTCCGCTGTGCGTCGGGTGCAAAATAGGAATGATACATGCGTCAGTGTACAAAGTCAATTGCGCTGGGTGCAAGATAGGACCCAATATGTCTATACATGCTCTTCCTGCCTAGAGTGAAGTCATTATGTACATTATACTGTAGTTGTCCTAAATCATTGTTGATGTAATTTAATGGGAAAGTATGAGTTGCAGTCTGTGGCATGGCAGGATTTTGAAAGAAATATTGGAACAGTACCAGCAACACTGGAGAGAAATGGAGAGATCAAAATGGTCAGAAACTGGAGCTGAAAAAATACTTCTTAATTCTTTATTTTGCCAACGTTTCAGTGCCCAAGCCTTCATGATGGATGAAAGATTACAGGTGTACACAAGCAAAATTCAAACTTATAGACAACCAGTGAAAAAGTCAGATGGTATGGCATCCACTAATCACATTACATGTCAAGTGACATTACATATCAGGCCAATAGCCTCTGTTCTTATGGAGCATTTCTAATCAACATGTTCAAGCACAAAATAAATGTCCAACAAAAAAATAAATTTATGTCTTTTAATATCTTAATGTGATTGTACAAATATAACAACAATCACATATGTTCTGACCATATTGATTTCTCCATTTCGCAAGTGTTGCTGGTACTGTTGCAATATGTCTTTTTTATTTTCTTCCACGCACCTTGTTGATCTTGTGAAGTCACACCAGAACAACTACACAACATTATAGCAGAATTTTGAACAGCTCTGCGTTTCTACAGGGTGCGACTTCCATGTATTCTTAATCTTCTGTATCTTGCAACATTAATTTTCTCTTAAAGCAACACTAAAGAACTTTTTTTTACCTTAAAATAATGTTTCCAAAATCATATTAGTGGTTCATCAAGTCGTAACAGGGTGAAAGGCACTTCTGCATTCACTATGCGGTCCTATTTCTGCTATAACCACACTATGCAAGTGTTACGTCCCAAGATGATTTAATTTTGTCTAAGGACATTAAGGGAGTAACATTTATTTTGTCACTGAATATCTTTAGAAAGTACAATGCAAACAGTGGTTATAATAATAAAGCAAAGGAATTCAGAGTACGAACATTGATTTATTCATATTCCCAGCCTATAAACACAATGGGAAAATAAACTTTAAATGATTCCAAATATAAGTAGTCAAACAAAGATAAAGAAAAATACAATGAATTTGCCAGATCGGGTAGCGTTTCTGTAGTTCGAATGAGACATAAGAAACTACAAATTTGACTTGCTTTACGGCAAGCGTTACAATAGTCATTATTTTGTTTTTCTTAGTTTCTGATGTCACAATACATCATACTTTCATAAATTCATTGCAACATACTCTACCTTGTCTGTGGACATTGTTCATTCCAAAGCCGGTGCTGGATAAACAGCGAGCGTGCGTGCGACAGTAGGCTACGGTAGGCTAAATTATTTACGACAGAGGTAATGAACAATTCCGCTTCCAACCTGTAGGGGAACTGAAGAGGAAAAGTTCTTTAGTGTTGCTTTAATATTCAACATTAATAATATGCTGTGCCGCCACACATCAAAATAAATGCTTCTTTCAACAAAAAGTGAAATTAAAGCAGTGGTGGCCTAATGATTCGAAGGTCAGACTGGTAACCCGAAGGTTGCGGGTTCGATTCTCAGCACTGGCAGGAAATGACTAAGGTGCCCTTGAGAAAGGCACCTAACCCCCAATCACTCTCTGGGCGCCACAGCAAAAAAATTGCTGCCCACTGCTCCGTGTGTGTGTGTGTGTGTGTGTGTGTGTGTGTGTGTGTGTGTGTGTGTGTGTGTGTGTGTGTGTGTGTGTGTGTGTGTGTGTGTGTGTGTGTGTGTGTGTCCACTGTTTCCAGTATGTGTGTGTTCACTACTCACTACTAATGTGTGTGCACCAACTTGGATGAGTTAAATGCAGAGGACAAATTATGTACAGTATGGGTTACCATACTTTTTTCTTTTTTCTCCTCTAGCAGCATCAAAATGCCATACGAATAAAATGTTTTGGTGTCCAATCAGATGTCAGGGGCGTCCAATGCCACCCCAGACACCACTGCTGCTGCGTGCTCAGACTGAACTCAATTTAATCTTTTTATGAAATTCTGAGATGGAGCGACGTCAGTGACAGACTGTTCTGAAGGAAATTGCTGCTAACAAGATATGTGACTTTATCCTGTCTGGTAGAAAATGATGCAAACTGAACACATTGCTCCCTGACAGGTGGAACAAGAGCTCTGAGCGGCTGTTATTGTAATCAACAGTTAATGAAGTTACACAACGTTTTCCGGTTCATGTTACTCAAAGTTCTTGCTTTTGGTTGTGCAAAAAGAACAAAATGTTTCACATTGTTAAATTTCGGTTGCAGTTAGGCATTCTAAAAACCATAAACTTCTCAGTTTGTGTATTTAGATTATTAAAACCAACTTGGAACTTTGAGAAAAGTTACAATTTAGTCACAAATACATACAAAAAACTAAGCCATGTTAATCTTGGAATAATACGGCCACCGTAGGAGTTAAAACGCCCTCGGAATTGAGAGGAACAGAAACTAATATTCACTGGGTAGTCATATACAATTTCACCGCTAGATGGGGGTAAAAATCACACAGTGTAGCTTTAATGTTCACCCTAATGACATTTTTGGGTGAACTGTTCCTTTAAGCTCAAAATGGGTTGTTGTGCTGTATTCTAATCAGGGCAAATGGGTGTTGTTATCCTCTTCCATCTGCAAAAAAGCATTGAAAGAATGCAAATTTCAGGCATAGAGAGAGCCAAAAGCTTTCCAGATCGGGCCCATCTCTCATTATTACAAAGGCCAGTCATAAGACTTTCGATCGCTTCTGCAGAAAACGCTGTTTATGGGCTAAAGGCCATTGCTTTAAACAATGAGAGCTCTATTGATCCCAGAAGGCTGCACCCACAATCAATGCTTTCCCAGAAAGTTGAGCCTTCCGCAGAACTGAGTTTGATGTTGATTTGTGTGTCCGGGGCGAAGGCGAGTCTCTCGGTCACCACCGCCCGTAAAATTCACGACATCCAGGGTTATGAGCCGTGCTCTGAACGTTTGTCCTCTCCTGAACGTCCAGGCTCAATACAGGCTGCGTCCCAATTCACGTACTGACCGTACTATATAATATGCAAGAATTAAAATCACAGTTACTACAACTATTAATGAAAAAGTATTTGTTTATCATGCAAAATTTGGAAGCGCTTGTTTTTGAATTTAGATATTGTGGGACAATGGATCATCTGTCTAGAAGGCCAGAATACCGTCGAATATAAATAACACAGCAGCTGCTACACTTGGTTTGGGGTTTTTTTCCCAATGAAAACAAAGCAGGTGTCGAGGCAACAGATGCCCAAATGTTGCTCGTTCACGTCTGAGTCCAAACTGCTTGTTATAAAGAGATACAAGCGTGGGAAGGGTGGAAGAGGGTAAATCATTTCTGATCATATCTTCAGGCCACAGCAGAATTTGTCAAGTAGAGAAAGCGATGAGTGTTCAGCGGGTGTCGATCATGCTTTTCTTTATTTGGAACTGGTGCAATAGAAGTTTGAAGAATGCCAACTAGGACTTAGTCGACTAGTCATGCAGAAAATGAATCGCCAAACATCTTAAATGGTTTAACAAACATATGAATTACTATTAAGAGGTCTTCATTTTGGGGACAGAACGCAGGAATAGCAGCAATACAGCCTTATGTGATTATTAAACTTCAAAAGGCTATGATTTTATTGTTTGAATATGAGTGCTGGTCACAAGAAGGAGAGACTAAGAACATTATTTTAGCACATTATTCAAGATAGCCTATAGAGTTTACTATTGGCACAATAATCTGTTTATTACCTTGTGTACTTTTTGTATTCTAATAAATTAAAGCATTTGCTTGTGAATGTTTAATTGAAAGAAAAGAAAAAATCATTATTTGGTACATTTTCATTGCGCCCCTAAAGTTTTTATTGCATTCCTGTCAAGCGGTTTTAGTTTTGACATGATCTGATGACCAGCTGAGATTTATATATGTGAGAAAAAACACTTGCATATCTCATTTAATGCTGTAAACGTTCTCCAAACGTGCATCTACTGGCCATCTACTGTCCCATTTCTTCTGATTAATGCGTATGTGTCCCTCAGGGATCCTCCATAAACTACAGCAGAAATGTCTGTGTGTGTGTGTGTGTCTGTGTCTGTGTGTATGTGTGTGCGTGCGTGTGTGTGTGTGTGTGTGTGTGTGTGTGTGTGTGTGTGTGTTTTGCTGCAGTGGCTATTAATTAAGCTTATAAAAGCAGCGCGTTAATTGCAAGAGAGGTTACGAGGCTAGGATGTCGCAATCTATTATTTGTTAAATTATGAATAATATTGTACATTTGCATCCCCGGAATGACACTTAATTACATGCATCTGTGTATTATTAGCGAAGCTTTCAGCGTCATGTTTTTATTTTCTTAATGCATGCATTCAAGTCCTATTACAACCATATAACTGGCAAGATCAAACCGAGTTGTGTAACATCATTAGCTAATGGTTTGTCCTTTGAGTGGCCAGTGAGGATGTTTCGAAACGCTCCCAGTGGGTTTGATGTTCCGGTGGGATAGATGGGCTGGTGCTGTAAATAGCTGTGGATGACTGTAATGTATGGTTATGACTTTGGCATAGCCTGTGTTTTATGGTTGTGTTGTGTATTGGGGGTTTGCGGTGAGGACGTCCCTCAGGCTGTGTGGAGGTTTAACACTCTCTGATCGACAGGTCTGAATTAATAGATGGCGTTTGTGCCGGGAAAATTAAAGCTACCCTGGTGATCTGTGTGTGCAAACTACAGTTGTTTAATGACCTGATGTCTCATGAGATCAACAAAAGTCAGAAGGCATGGTGAAATTAGAGGAAAATAGCAAGAGAAAAAGATTTATATTTTCTGGTTAATATGGTGGTTCTTAATCTAAAGCTAATACTTAAGTGAATTTATGTGATGCTGTCATTATTTCAGTACTTTATACTACTATTATAGTGTTTATTAATATTTTGAATTAGCTTTTATTTTATATTTTTTTCAGTTTTCATTTTAATTGTAGTTTAATTTGTCCTTTTGTAATTTTCAGTATTTTTTTATATTTCTATTTAGCTTTAATTTATTTTTATTTTCATTTTAAGTTAGTTGCCAAAGCAACATTTCTCATTTTCTGTTTTTTTGTTTTGTTTTGTTTTTAAGTTTTTAATTTAAGTTTTTCATCTTATATTTATATTTTAATTTATTTCAGCTTAATTTCAATCAACTAAAATTATTTGTAATAGTTTTAGTTAGTATTAATCCTTTCCCCTTTTTTTCAAAGACTACGTCCAGAACGATGATCAAAACATAGATGGAGTAGATCAAGTCCATCAACACCTCCAAAGCTTCACAGTCCTGTAGCTCGTCCAGGGTTGACATTTCATTCGGTAACATTAGGCAGTTTTAATGTTGATGATTGTATTATTTTACATATGCTATCGCTTGTTTACGCTTCTTTTTCACTTTGATCAGTGTTTTGATCAGGAGATTCAGTACTCTTTCAGTAGATGCATAATAGCGCCCCCTACGGTAAAATTCTGTCAATGGCGTAGTGGAAAGAGTTAATACTGGATGTTATTTAAGTGATAATATGATATATTCTCCCCAAATCAAATCAACTTTGTACTTGAGGTCTTGCGGGTTGCAGTGGCCAATGTTTGCATGTCTGTGAAGTCCTCAAGACTGTAGAGTGTTTGTCATTTTAGGTTTCAGAAGGGGGATCATGAGCCCCTTTGAGGCTGTTGCACTCTTTTGGCAAAATCTGCACTTTCTAGTCTATACTAGCTCTGAATGTGCTCTTGGGTTCTTTGAGTTAGGAACAGAGTCTCTCTGTGACAGCTAGATGAACTTCATGTTGGTTAGTGTTGCTGGAGGGAAATCGACTTCACATGAATGTAAAGGTTAAATATGTGGAAGGGAGCTACGGGTTTGGCAGGGTCTCATGGGCCAGTTGCTTTGCTCTTTTAAAGCTGAAAAGGAAAGAAAATCACTCCTCGCTGCATCTCGTGTTGTTTTTAAGCTCTTGTCTGACCCTGTAACTTCACTGGACGGTTTCTCAGGGATCACAGCCAGCTGTAATTGAAAGAATGTCGCTCAATGAAATCAACTTCTTCAGCGGCTTTTTTTTGTGTATAAAGTGAGCTGGCTTTGATGTCCCGAGTCCCGTAGGAGAAGGAATACCAGTGGTCTTCGATCATGTTAATCAATGAGCCTCCGACAGCTGTGTGTTTTCTTTTAATATTGCACTTTCCTTTCCGATCTCCTGGGCAGCAACCGAGAAATATTAAGCCTTCACCGTGCATTACGTACGGCTAACTTTTCACATGCTTTTTATTGCGTTCTATCTCATCATAAAATGATATCTGTGGGACTTTTGCAAGTGGAGTTTGTGTATTTATTCACATGCACATGATAAAATACTTTCCAGGATGAATTTAGGAACAGTGATTTAGTGGCCTTTTTACAGAGTAAACATTGAGAATTACTATGCTTTCACATTTGGCCTCATTCATGCAACATGAGGAACATAAATTTGTGCATTTGTAAAACCATTCTTACTTAGATTGTCATATGCGGATCCTTTCCACAGACTATGATGACACGTTTCCACAGTTTGTATTAACATTGTAAATCTAACCTTTTTTATATTTTAAAAGTTTAATGTATATTTAATTTAATATATATTTAATATACATACAGTTTTACAAAGGCTTTTAATGAGGCCCTGTACTTGGTATATTCCCAGTGACTCCTCATGCATCTTTAAGGGCCATTGTTGAGCAATGTGGAAGTGAATTATATTGACACATGACGACTCTCGTTGCTCAGTTGCTCACAAGCTCTTCATTGTTATTGGCAGTTTGGGGATGAGCTGAAACCCAGATCGGTCTTCACTGTACTCTTAAAGAGATACTTCACCGATTAGCATTAAGCTTTGTATCAGTAGAAACCCGGTAGTATTCTCGAATGACCGTGCTTCCCTCCCTCATGTCCCCCTGAGACGAGAGATTTCTGCATTGTGTGTCTGGAAAAAACCTCAGATGACGCAAAAATCGCCATTTAGCTCATCAGAGGCTTTTTTGTCCAGAGGCGAGAGACTACAGCCAGTAGGAGGAGCTCGTTCCGCATGTGTTCAACCCGCCCATAGGGGGATCTCACGATAAAACACCATCTATTCAGTTTCGAGTCGACTAGTAGCCTAGTTGTATCATTTCTTCCGATACTGCCCTCTGTAACCGTAGCCGTGGCTTGGGAGTGTCCTCGTAGGGCAGCGAAGCAAGTGTATTCTGGGAGTTGTTGTCTTTCATCCACATGAGCCAAAAATACATTTTCTGGCTTTTCTCAGTCTAGAAGGCATCAACTTCTAAAATAATTTCACATTTCTACTACATAAATGACCCAATTTAAATACACATTCATCTTTCCAGCGGTGAAATATCCCTTTAATCAATGATGTTTTCCTGTCTAGGTTACTCAGTAGATGATTCTGTTCTCATGTTCTGAAGAAATAATAAATTTGCTTTATTATTGTGCATGTTTTATGACCAAGATTTATGAAAATGAGGTTCCAGGAAGCTATATGCCAAAACTTGTCTATAACTCATCCAAACAGCGATTTGTCTGCCAGTATTGGTTGATTACATCAACTGATGATATAGTCAGCCAATACTGAGGTGTTTGCAACATTTTTTGTCTTTCTTTAACAAAATTATCTGAAGAAAACCTCTCACAAGCCTTCTGCTTTCCAACTGTCCGATAAGAAACCGGTGTGCTTGCTTCGCTAAAACACTCAACGCCAGTGTGCATGTGCCTTGACGTGAGCAGATGCTCGAATATTTATTTAATTTATTGATGTAAATGTTGCTAAACATTTGCCAGCATACAAACGACAAACTTTAACACCGGTTTGAATGTGTCTATAGTTGCCATCTGAGCTGATATTCATGCTTCAGTTTGGGTCGAGAAACGGCTGAAATGCTGTGGAAACATTTGTTTAGTTTGGCAAATGCTGTTGACTGCAGCTCATGACTCTTGTGTTACTATGGCAACCTAGAAATAAGAGGTTGAAATGGGGAAACGAGCCGAACAAAAGGACCGTGATACATTTCTTGTGATGTCCCTCGTGGCTCTGTCTCCAAATCACTCAATACCCATAACGCAGGACTGGGTGGTTTGACGGTGTCTAGATTTAGCTTTGGTGCATCAAATCTGACCTTTTGATTTGCATCAAGTTCCAAACAAAAAAGAAAAAAAAGGCAACACTTTACAATAAGGTCCTATTAGTTCATGCATTCAATAAAATTAACTTGCATTGAGCAATTCATTTGTCAATGTATTTTTCAATGTAATGTTAGTTAATACAAAGACAACTGTTTGTTAATTGTTAGTTCAATATTAACAGATACAACGTTTGATGTTAATAATGTATTGGTACAGATGTGGCCTTTAAAAATGCGCGTCTCAGAGAAAAGAATGCCACGAGCACTTCCGAAATTCTGCGGGATCGTGCAGAAGGGGGATTAGGTGTTGGACGCAGGAAATACTAAAACCTGTAGATGGCAGTCGTGTTTCATGTGGCCATACTGAGTTGACGAAGTATGACGAATACAATGTTTTCTTTTGCCAGTTACATAAACAGTCACATATTCTTCATAAAAATCCGACTCAAACGCGCATCATTTGTCTTATTTTTTTTTCTGTGTACTTACAGTAGAAGAGACGTGATGTAGGCTATGATAACTGAGTCTTATAACACAATAATTTGCGAAGACCTTTAAAGAGACCGAGATCATTTGCGCAATATCATTATCTAATTTTACATTTAGTTCATTTTTGCATCTTAACGTTTTAAATAGTTTTAACATGGTTGTAATGCGCTTTTCTGCATTACACACAGTACTTTTTATACTATCATGTTTCCAGGCGTCGATTTCGGTGGGGACGGTGGGTACGCACCCACCAGATTTCGTCATGAGTCATTTTGTACCCACCACTTTTAACTTCAGTCCATATTAATTTGACTTTTGGTTCGATTTTTTTTTACCGTTTTCAGTGGTTATGAGGAGCTTAATTAATTTAACCTGAGATGTTAAAGGTTAATTCATTATTTGTTCATAATAATTTGATTCATAATTATGTCTTTTTTTTTTTAAAGTAAAAAAAAACAAAGTTTTTTCTAAAAGCAATATTCTAAAGAAATACAAAGACATTGTACGTGTACCCACCAGATTTCGTCATGAGTCATTTTGTACCCACCACTTTTAACTTCCGTTGACCGTTTTCAGTGGTTATGAGGAGCAATATGAGAGAAAAAATTTGTAATCATTGTCTGACACAACAAAAAAATATATAATATTCATTTTATTTTAATTTTCGTGTTCGCATTTATGAGGGAAAAAACAACGTGTCAGTTTACGGTTATGGACGTGAGCGCTCTAAAAGCGGCACTAAAAGTCTGCTTTAAAACTTTCACAGAGACCTCAAACAGAACAGCTGCCTTTCTTTAAATCGAATTTCGTTTTGTATTAATTATGTCTTAATTTTAATCAATGTTTCGTGAACCAATTGCCTGGATTTAAGAAGTAAATATAGCAGACAATCACGACATTGGAGGCGCCGGCGATATCTCATAAATGAACCGAAACTCAGCGTGTAATGCACATTCACATTTACAGTGTATTTAGACACATTTAGACGCATTTATAATCATTACTTTTACCGGTTCTTTGTGGCAAGCTTTATGCGTGCGGTCGTGCGCTTGAGTGCGGCTATATTACGTAAACGCTCATGGTCCATATGATATAAGTAGGCTAATTAAATTAATATAAAGGGGCGATTTGTCCACGAATTACTTAAATGAACAACTAGCCTAGTATACTAGTCGACTAGAAAAAAAACTTTTAGTCGAAAGCAGCCCGTATTCCACATATTTTCGACCAGGCAACAGGACATCTGTGTTGAGCGAGGCCGAGGACCCTGAGCGGAATGAACGAGCGGAGCGGAATATTCAGAAATGCGCTCTCCACTCACGAGCTCTGATCGGAACAAACCCGAACCTCACTGTCTGCTGAACTTGCAGAATCATCAAAATATAATATTTTCTAAAGAAGAATTTTAAAACTTTATTGGTGGTAGTTGAGAAGAATTCCTCTTTCCATATCTAAATCATTTCGAGTGTAATATAAATGTATCATATTGTTATTCTTATTATATAAGAATAATACGTATTTTTTACAACATTTTTAACATATAGAGAATATAAGTTTAGCGTGTTGTGTGTATTTCCTAATTATAAGCTTTTGGTGAAATTGCAACAAAACTAAAAGAGTAAAAGTGCATAAAAACATAAAAACATGGCGTCGTCTCAAGAAATATCTGCGTACACACGAAACCACTGAAACCGACTCAAAACGATGTAGCCTAGTATACATACCAGACCAGGCACTGTAATTCTGCCACAGACATACACTAAAAACGGAGAAGACTTAAAGCATGCGCATAAACCTTGCGCGCTATACAACAATAATATTAGGCACAGTAGCTTCTTTTTTTTTCTTTTCTTTTTTTATCAAGAACTTTGTTGAACAATATGAACAACCATAAATGGTCTGGTACAAAATATGAGTCACGATATTCGATAGTTAACGGATGCATAAAGCTTGCCACAAAGAACTGGCAAAAGTAATCATGTGTCAAATATAGCAAGGAGACATTTTAATTGTTTACTAATCAACTAGTGTTTTATGTGTCAGTCAAAGATGTTGACAATGCTGACTCGTCATCTTCGCAGATATTGTGAACGTGCCTATAGAGAGAAATGCACACTTACATAAGAGAGTTGTCTGTTTCTTTTCGTTTTGAATTGTTTTGTTTAAAAGTGGACATTTCAAGCTTTCTAGATACATTTCTGAGTTTCGGTTCATTTATGAGACGAGCTCAGTTCACGAGCAATGCAAGTTATATCGCGCCGGTGCCTCCATTTCCTGATTAAACCGTCTTAAATGCGTCTCCGTGTGGACAGAAACCAATGTAATCTTCCTGATTTAATCACGTAAAACACAAGTCTAAACACAAGCACCACTCTTCTGAATGATAACCAAACCTCCAAGAGTTTGTAAACCAATTGTTTGTAAAACATATTTAATATTTACAAATTCAAAAAATAAATAAATAATGTTTTACAGTGTATAAATAAAACGACATGAAGAAAGTTATTTCCAAAATGTAATTAATTGCACAGTCTTTGTTTTAGCTGCTTGTTTTAGCTGCTACCAATTGCAGAGTCAAGAAATTACAACCACCCACCCCCCAGGTCTGCCGATTCAACCCCCAATGCTAATCGATCTCCTCTCAGGGAATCAAAAGAAAACCGGTTTTTCCAGTTTTCACCAGCGTGTGGGCGGGGTTTTAATCCCTTGCAGTTCCTTTGTTTAAATGCTATTTAAGCAAATATACTATACATACGCTTTAAGTTATTTCAAATTAATGTTTATAGCTTAATTTGTTGATATCGCGTAACTTAATTTGACATATGTTGATATAACCAACTGACATTGTAGATTCCATTGCATGCCAGGAAGAGGCTTATGCTTTGTTTTAAGTAATGAGCATTTACTATAATATAGCCGCACTCAAGCGCACGACCGCACGCATAAAGCTTGCCACAAAGAACCGGTAAAAGTAATGATTATGAATGCGTCTAAATGTGTCTAAATACACTGTAAATGTGAATGTGCATTACACGCTGAGTTTCGGTTCATTTATGAGATATCGCCGGCGCCTCCAATGTCGTGATTGTCTACTATATTTACTTCTTAAATCCAGGCAATTGGTTCACGAAACATTGATTAAAATTAAGACATAATTAATACAAAACGAAATTCGATTTAAAGAAAGGCAGCTGTTCTGTTTGAGGTCTCTGTGAAAGTTTTAAAGCAGACTTTTAGTGCCGCTTTTAGAGCGCTCACGTCCATAACCGTAAACTGACACGTTGTTTTTTCCCTCATAAATGCGAACACGAAAATTAAAATAAAATGAATATTATAATTTTTGTTGTTGTGTCAGACAATGATTACAAAAAAATTCTCTCATATTGCTCCTCATAACCACTGAAAACGGTCAACGGAAGTTAAAAGTGGTGGGTACAAAATGACTCATGACGAAATGGTGGTTACATGTACACTGTCTTTGTATCTCTTTAGAATATTGCTTTTAGAAAAACTTTTAGTTTTTTTTACTTTTACTTTTAGAAAAAAACGACATAATTATGAATCAAATTATTATGAACAAGTAATGAAACTGTGTCAAAATTCGACAACACAAATAATGATCAAAAAGCGATATAACGCACATCTCAGGTTAAATTAATTATATAAAAAACAGGGAACATTTTGTAAAAGCAAAACTGAACAAAATGCATACTTAAAATAATTGTATTAGGCTATGTGTTACCGAATATTTAATACCACTTCCCCATAATGTTGTAATTATTTTTTTAAAACAACATCTGTCAAACTGTCAATCAGATACCTCTTATCTGGTCATTTTTATTTTATTTTAGAAGTCATATAACTGTTGATCACCCTTTGTATGGAATTTGTGAATATGAATATTTAGAAGATTTACAAACTGTCGCAATACCTCAAACCAACCCCGGACATTCTGAGACTAACGTGGAAAAATCTTTATGCTTAATGCATTAAGACAGTTCAATTAAAATATTTATTAATAATGTAATGGCAAATCAGATGCGCCCAAAATATAAATGCTACGCGTTGTGCTGCAACATTACCTCACAAGAAATATCTGCACAAGAATAATCACGCAAGAAATATCTGCACGAATTAAGAATCTGGGTAAGTCGCATTATTTAATTGCATTATGTTAGGATGATTTTGTGTATATATATAAAAAATACTGCTGGGTTTTTACAGGCAGAGTCACGTGTATTATGCTCACACTAAATTCTCTGTTGCACTTATATAAATGCGCATTGCATGCACAATCATCTTAATAGTTGTACAAAAAAGTTATGCGCTGGCAAGAACGTCACTTTGCTGTTTTAATAAAAGCAATGTTAAATATTCTGCATGCACTCATCTCCTGGGCCGGGTTTCCCGATAACGATGTATCTTAGCTCTTAAGAGCGCTTTCTACGTGCAAGGTTGCGAACGCTCGCAGAAATTCCACGAGCGTTTCCCAAAAATGCACTTAACATGAACGCGCGAGAACGCGCTCTACGTGCTACTTAAGAGTCGCTGTCCATTCGTGAAGTGCTGAAGCATAACCTTATATGGAATCGTATTCTGAACGTTTAACCTAATAATTGTCATCTATTGTGGATTAACAATCAAGACAAGTCTATAAAGCACATACAGGCGGAGGCACTGACAAAATGGCTGAAAAAAAAAAAAAAACCCGAAAAGATACCTTTCAAAGAGATTAAATTAGGCTAATGTTTTTTTAGAGGAGATAGAGCGAAACAAAGATGCAATTTTTAACAGATTTAAATGATTTTTTTTTTGTTCATTACATTAATTTTGATTTAAATTATAAGATTAAATTATTTCTATTTTTGTTTTGTTTTTAATTTATACATTAATTTAACCAACAACAAAAAAGAGTAATAAAGTGTACAATAAAGTACAATCAAAACCTTTTATTATAATCACATTGCATTTGAATAAAGTTAAAGGTGTAATCTGCCGGTTGTCCTGCAGGTGTCCTCATAAATCTGTCTTCTTACGATGCACTTGGGGATGTACGATTACTCCAGAGCACTCGTAGATCTACGAAGATTTTCAAGTGCTACTTAAGCTACGATGCTTTTGGGAAACAGACCATAATATTAAGATCAGTCGTACGATCGTTTTTACGATCAACTTAGGCTTACGATGCTTTTGGGAAACGCAGCCCTGGAAACCACAGCAATGACAAAGCATATAAAAATTCGTAAACGTTGTCCAATACCCCTTCTTGTCTTAATGAACCTTTTGCATTTACAAATATTTTCAAATGTCTGTATAATACAGTAGCCTACTGTAAATATTTGTGTCTATTACTATTTATAATTTATATTTTATTGTGGATGTTTTCTCACAATCATGATGTAATGTGAAGTCAAAGAAAAAATCTAATGTAAAGTTGTTTTTTATGCGCCACCTGGTGGATATTCTGTGAAGCGAAACACATTGAGGGATTTTTTAAGTAGGCCCCCCCGAAAGCACTTGCAGAATTCTGCGAGACTCTACGAGACGAATTGCCGAATGCCGCGGGAGAAAACGCGCGTTTTTAAAGGCCAGATCTGTAAATGCTGACCAAAATTGATAAATGCTTTAGAATGATAACAAATGGAACCTTATTGTAAAGTGTTACAGAAAAAAAACTATATAATTTTTGGGGGGTTAAATTCTCAGGCGAAAATAACCATATGTAATATAATACTTTGGTCGTGCTGTCCACCCCTACCATAATGCATCAGAGCATTTATTTGGCTCGCTGTCTGTCTTGTTTGCTGTGAGGTGTTATAAATTTTGAGAAGGGCAAAGCGAGTTGCCTTCTTTTGGCCCACTGCAGCGAGTGTTTACATTAGAAGGTCTGATAAGTTTTCCATCAGCTCCACAGCAAGTAAACAAGACAGACCTCTGGGTCACAGACCTGAAGAGAAGATTAATTAGTGATTTCTTAAAAGCACACAACTCTCAGGAAGACATTTAAGAGCCGGAGCGCTAATGGGTGGAAACAAAGCAAGATAATGACATTACATGTCCTGTGTGTGTGTGTGTGTGTGTGTGTGTGTGTGTGTGTGTGTGTGTGTGTGTGTGTGTGTGTGTGTGTGTGTGTGTGTGTGTGTGTGTGTGTGTGTGTGTGTGTGTGTGTGTGTGTGTGTGTGTGTGTGTGTGTGTGTGTGTGTGTGTAATTATGTTTGAGAGCCTTCGTTTGAATCTTATTGTTTGTGCTTAGTTGATGAGGATGGAAGTTAATGCAAACTAAATGAAAAAAGTTCCATAGTTTCCCCAGAATTCCCTGCTAAACATACTTGCTTAGTTTGTGCTCCCAGTTCCTGTATTTATTTCACGTCTTCATTAGGTGACCTAGACCATTTCTCAATATGCATTATTTTCGGTACTTGTGTTTTTGGTGGACCTGTGAAACGTCATCAGTCACTGCCCAAGTACTGTTCCAATTCAGAGTTCACATCTAGCCAAGTCCAGTTCAGATCCCCGGATGTGTTTTTGCTCCGCCCCTTTTACCGAGGATGCATCGAGAGGTGACTCGTGTGGACTTGAGACAGACCGGTATCCCAGAATGCATCTTGCACCAACCAGAAAGTGTCAATGGCGGAGGAGAAAACCTGCATAATTTCTAAAAAATACTACTGTTATTGTGTCACGAAATGTAGTTTTAAAGCAACACTAAAGATTATTTTTTACCTTAAAATAATGTTTCCAAAATCGTTTCAGTGGTTCAAGAAGTCGTAACAGGGTGAAAGGCACTTCTGCATTCGCTTTGTGGCCCTATATCTGCTATAACCACACTTATGCAAGTTTGCCAGATCGGGTAGTGTTTCTGTAGTCCGAATGAGACATAAGAAACTACAAATTTGACTTGCTTTACGGCAAGCGTTACAATAGTCATTATTTAGTTTTTCTTCGTTTCTGATGTAACAATACATCATACTTTCATAAAATCATGCAACATACTCTACCTTGTCTGTGGACATCGTTCATTCCAAAGCCGGTGCTGGATTGACTGCGAGCGTGTGTGTGACAGTAGGCTGCGCTAGGCTAAATTATTTATGACAGGACAATTCCGCTTCCAACCTGTAGGGGGACCGAAGAGGAAAAGTGCTTTGGTGTTGCTTTAAGAGTTTTGAGGGTGTGTTTCTGTCAGATGTAAAACTGGATTTGTTTACGTCCGCTTCTAAGTGCTCTCACTGTGCAATCATGCTGGCTTAATGACATTAATCAGCCGAATCAGAGAGCCGAGTTCTGAAGTGGCGAACTGATGAAGCTCTCGTGATGAGCGTTAGATGATCTGCTCTGAGATGTCGATGTGTCTGGTGTGTTGTACAGTCTCTGCTGTGTTTATGGAGGTTGTACTTTAGGGTCTGAACTGCAGTACTTTATAATAGTCACTGGTGAAGCTCGTGAACACTGTCAGGCTGTTATTTTCCTCATCTCTTTCAGATGAATTGGAATGCTAATGTGTTGTATAACTTTCTTCAAGAGTTATTGACCCTCCTTAGTTATTTCTTAGTTATACTCTATAATTATGGTGTTTAAAACAAAACGTGTTTGGGTCCGAGATAGTTGTCCCTTGATGACGGCACTGCTTCCAGAAAATCATCTGATTAAAATATTGTACTAAAATACGTATTGTCTTGTCGTTCTGTTTTCTCTCTGTGTGTGTCTCTCTCCCCTAAGGATGAAGCTGTTGCTCGGTCGGACACGTTGTGACCCTTTTAACTTTGTCCAGGTTGTTTCGGCGTCCTCTGTCTGTTACGAGAGGTTAATTATGGGCAGTGTTCTGCATGACTAGAGTATAGAGATGTGCAGCATGGACAGATAATCCCACAGGCTTATCCTTATACATGTGTCTATCTATCTATCTATCTATCTATCTATCTATCTATCTATCTATCTATCTATCTATCTATCTATATATCTGTCTATCTATCTATCTATCTATCTATCTATCTATCTATCTATCTATCTATCTATCTATCTATCTGTCTGTCTATCTGTCTATCCATCTATCCATCTATCTATCTATCTATCTATCTATCTATCTATCTATCTATCTATCTATCTATCTATCTATCTGTCTGTCTGTCTGTCTGTCTGTCTGTCTGTCTCTCTATCTATCTATCTATCTATCTATCTATCTATCTATCTATCTATCTATCTATCTATCTATCTATCTATCTATCTATCTATCTATCTATCTATCTGTCTGTCTGTCTGTCTGTCTGTCTGTCTGTCTCTGTCTATCTATCTATCTATCTATCTATCTATCTATCTATCTATCTATCTATCTATCTGTCTATCTATCTATCTGTCTGTCTATCATTCTATCTATGTATCATTCGTTTGTTCTATCATTCTGTTGTTATATACAGTATATCGTTCTATATATATGTCTGTCAGATAGTGTTTTGGATTTCATTTGTCATGATTTGATTGTTTGAATCTCTTCCAGAACTGCATCATAAAAGTCTAATTTAAGCAGTAAGTGGCAATATGATTTCAAAGGTCCTGGATGAAATGACTCTACAAAGCTCAAGCCAAATTGTTTTCTTTCAGGTCCTTCTGAGAAAACCAAAGTGCTCATCAATCTCAAACGACAGCTCATGTCTTTGAAAACACACATTATAGTGCTCAGGTTAATCAGGTCAAGTTGTCTAATAGATGTACATGAAAGGCTGTGGTAATCATCTGGGCATGTGATGCAGTTACTTGTTTAGGTACATTAAACCGGCCACTGTAAACCTAGTTTTCTAGCTCACAGTAGCCGACTAGTTAGCAAGCACCTAATATAAATGACTCCTGTTGTTTCTGCTAGATATATCACTGCGATAACAGAGCATTTGTGAGTAGAGAGAACATCTATGCAGCTGAAACAAACTAAATCTTGCATACCTCCATTGACAGATTAATTTAACTGTGCAATTTGCTTATAATTATTTAAAACTAGAAACTATTTCACTACAACACAAAAAGATGTGAATGTCGTGCAGGGAATTATTTTTCTAAATGAACCATCCACATTAATCAATTCACTAATAGAACCTCCCAGCACTACATACTATACTTTTTTTTTTACATATATAAAAAAATACAGTAAAACAGTAATATTCAGAAATCATATTAGAATGATCAATAATATATTTAAAAATATATTCAAACAGAAAACAGTTATTGTAAGCCAAGCGGACAGATATATGATATGTGTCTGGACAGATACAGATATATGAATCAGTGAATCATTTGAACAAAATGAACTGATTCATATATCTGTATCTGTCCAGATACATATCATATATCTGTCCGCTTGACTGTAGTCTGAGTTCAGGTCAGCACTGTATTCCGTCACGCTATGCCACTACATGCTGGTAACAGTATCTCGCTATAGTTAAGTTAGTCATGTTACTACTTTTAGTGTTACTCCTTGCGGCGACTGTAATCGGGGGTTGTTTTCCTCCTCCTGTCTCCATATAGAAGTCATGTGATCCGTGTAAGAGCCATCATGGTGACAGTTGGCAGAGCGGTGCAGTGTTGCCGCCTCACTGAACTGCTAATGTGAGCCGTGTCACACACACTGCTGTTCATTCAGAGCCGAAGACTCAGGGGATGCATGAGACTTTCAGTGCAGTGTCCTATGCACCAGATATCAGAATATATTCAATATTGCAATATGGCTTAGTGCGATTGTCAAATCATGCAGGCTGCGATTTAGTAAATACATTAAAGGGTAACTAAACCCCTGGTCAGAGCCTGACTCCACCCACTGGCAATAATTGAAAAATGCTGGAAAAGTGGGCAGACCCCAGTGGAGATAGAGGGGACGAACCGAGGGCGGGGCTGAGCGGTGGGGCGTGCACCTGAGACCCGCAGTGACGGATTAATTTACAGCTGCTGTCAGCATAGATATCATATATAAACGCTAGATGTCTTATGGCGCAGTCACTTCCGGCATCACCGTTTGGCCATCTTGTCACAGGCAGGCTTAATGTAAGGTGAGTGATCAGCACGCACACAAATCCTCTTATCTCGCTGAAATCTTGACGGATTTACAAACGGTTTGGTTTCTTACAAACGTTTTTAACGTGGCTATAATTCCGAATGCTTGAACATGTATGTTATAATTATTCATATGTATGCAGTGTATGTATGCAGCGTCATAACTACATCTCTGACGTTTATAACAAACCAAACCGTTTGAAAATCAGTAGAAAATTAAGCAAGTTATGGTTATTTAAAAGTACATGCACCATTAAACAAGTGAGCGAGCTGTCTGTGGCAAGATGGCCGCCACGTGCGGACGTCGACCTCCATTGGCCAGCAGCGCGCACGAGACATCTAGCATTTCTATATGATATCTATGGCTGTCAGACTCTAAAATGGAGAGTGACTCACAGGGTTGCAAGACGACGTAAAGTACATGCATCTGATATTGCCTTGATGTCAATAGCACGTGCTCTCTGTAGGCATATTCATATTTTGCCGCTATGTGAAAAAATCCAGCAAAATGCGCCGGCGCGTTTGTCGACCACAGAGGATTAACTTTAGCCTAACCATAAATTGTGATTAAAATATATATGATCACTCACATCAATACGCCGCTGCGGTGGTGGAGTCCATGCAGGAGGAGCAGCGTTTGGCACTGCGTCGCTTTTCAGCGCGAGCTGTGTGGAGAAGCCCATTTCCACCTCTATTGCGTTGGAGAAGCAATCCCGCGTAAAATGCGGGTTGCACACTTGAGCTCCAATCTAAATTTTATTTTAAATAAATGCTGTTCTTTTGAACTTTCTATTAATCAAAGAATCATAAAAAAAAATAATAATATGAACACCCACATTTTTTCAAGTTTTTCTCAAAATGTTCAGTCCTAAAGGGACTTTGCACTTCTGCAGAGCAAAAAGTAAATTTTCTGCCAAAAGTTTAAAAAAAATTCGCCACGGAATAAAAAATTAAAAGCCACTGTTACCTCTTTTGCTGTAAACAATATTCTATAGTTGCATTCCCCCAATAAAATCACTCTAGAAACTGTTCAAGTCATCTGTTGAAACTTCCTGCATTTTGTCATATCACAGTATATCGCAGAAAAACAAAATACAGCGATGCCTTTTTTCCCCTAAAATCGTGCATCTCTACAATGCGTTCATGTTGCATTGCAGAGAATTCAATCCCGCGCTTGTTACACTTGATCTGAAGCGAGCCTGATCACCTTAACTGTCAGGTGACATCTGCTCGAGCGTACAGTGTGATCGATGGAGCCTTTGCTGTTTAATTGCCCTTCCGAACAAACTCTATTGAATTGCGCTCTCGTTATTTTTGTTGGGGAATGTGGAATGATCTGCACTGAGTCTCTCTGCGGGCTAATTAATGATGTGCAAACGGCACAAACAGAGCCCATTCTTCCGGCGCTCCGGCTACGTTTGTCAACACCTCCGCTGGAAAAGCGCACCGTGGGAGCCGAAGCTGTCAGCGCCGATGCAATCCAGTGCGACGGACAGCTGCCACATCGATGTTCTCCTGCTGTGTAGCAGCTCATTCACTCGGGTCAATCGCTTCAGCCAATGTTTCCGCCCAGTTGTAAACACAACTTAAGATGAAGCAAAATAGCCAGGTAGGCCATCGATCGGTGTCCATCAGTGTGTTGATGAGTGGTTGTGTAGTGAATGCAGGGAATAAGAAGTACGAAAGGACTGCCGGTGATTGACACAGAAATCACAGTGTGTTAAGCATCAAAATAAAGCGTCCAATCAGAGTGAAGTTAGACTGTGGCTTGGAGAGCAGCATCTCCCCGGGAGAGACGATCAGAAGCATTATTCAGCATCACTTCGAGATATATATATAAACACTACCGGTCAAAAGTTTTAAATCGATACGATTTTTAATGTTTTTAAAAGAAGTCTCTTCTGCTCACCAAGGCTGCATTTATTTGATTAAAAATACAAACAAAAACAGTCATATTGTGAAATATTATTACAATTTAAAACAGCTGTTTTCTATGTGAATATATAGTTAAGTGTAATTTATTCCTGTGATCAAAGCTGAATTTTCAGCATCATTACTCCATTCTTCAGTCTTCAGTGTCACATGATCCTTCAGAAATCATTCTAATATGATGATTTGATGCTCAATAAACATTTTTGATTATTATCAATGTTGAAAACAGTTTTTTACATTTTTAATTCATGATGCTATGATGAATAGAAAGTTCAAAAGAACAGCATTTATCTGAAATCTAAAGCTTTTGTAACATCAAACACTACCCTTCAAAAGTTTGGGGTCAGTAAGAATTTTTATTTTATTTTTGGGGGAAAGAAATAAAAGAAATCAATACTTTTATTCATCAAGGATGAGTTAAATTGATCAAAAGTTACAGTAAAGACATTTATAATGTTAGAAAATATTCTATTTTAAATAAATGCTGTTCTTTTGAACTTTCTATTAATCAAAGAATCCTAAAAAAAAAAAAAAAATTAATTAAATTGTCATAATATTTTAAAATATTTATGTTTTTTTATTTTTTTATTTAATCAAACAAATGCAGCCTTGCTGAGCAGAAGAGACTTCTTTTAAAATCTTTAAAAACATTAAAAAATCTTGCCGATCTAAAACTTTTGACCGGTTGTGTGTGTATGTGTATATATATATATATATATATATATATATATATATATATATATATATATATTAATGGCATTGTATTATGTATATCGCTAGCCCTTAGGATGAATTTCTTGTGAAGTTCCTCATTTGTCGCTTTGGATAAAGTGTCCGCTAAATGAATAAATATAAATGTAATCAAGATTGTGTAATAATGTTGTAAAATAGTTTTTAGAGAATATAATCCTGAATTAAGTGCATGTTTTACAATGATTAATAATTCATCATGAACCTCAGAAAAGGTTGTTAGAATTATGCTTAAAACCATAAAAAAAGTCCCAAATTAGTTAAATAAAGTCGTTATTTTGGGGGGGGGGGGGGGGGTTGCGCACAAAAAGTATTCTCGTCACTTGATAAATTTAAGGTTGAGCCACTGTAGTCACTTGGACTATTTTAACGATTTCTTTAATAACTTTTCTGGGATGACAGATATCGATTACCTAGAAGCCTATGGAGGAGTGAGAAAACTCTCAGATTTAATCAAAAATATCTTAATTTGTGTTCCGACAATGAATGAAAGCCTTACGGGGTTGGAACAACATGAGGGTGAGTAATTACTGACAGAAATTTCATTTTTGGGTGAACTAACCCTTTAATTTTAGCTTTGTACTTCCCAAAGTCCTCGTGTTCCTATAGCTGAACGCTGTGGCCCAGCGATGTCCAGATGTCTGGTTCCCAGTCTGTGTCTTTTCCGATCACATTATCCCCATGAGTTTTCATCCCACTCCGGCTCTTCACCGCCGCTCTCTGTTCTACGGCGGCGTTCGATTTCTGTGCCGTCTTCTCTGAGCACGTCCATATCCTGCTCTTTTGAATTGATTCTGTCATATGGATTAGAGTCGTGAATCATTAGCGCCGGCTTCTCCGCAGACGCTGGTTTGTGCTGTGAAGTATAAAAAGACCATATTACTGCCAAGAGCCCTGGGCTTTTTCTAACTGTGAGAGAGTATGAAGGTGCAAATAAGCCCTGCCGGGCCTGGCGAGCTCGGAGAAGAGGTCGTGCTTCTCTTCGCAGGGAAGACAACACACTGCAGAGCGACTGACTGAGCATCACGCTCCAAGATTATTATGAGATCTGACCCGGAGAGGAACCACGCTGGAAATGTCACGTTTAAAATGGCCAGGCGAGAGAGAACTCCACAGACGGTGGATCTCACAGTCGGATTAGCTTGAAGTTGCAACGCTCCAGTTTTTTGCTTGTATTGCACAAATCAGTTTGGCGATAGATTGAGTTTGACCTCCTCTTGACCTTGCGCTGGATGACTGTCATTTCTGCTTGTGAGAGTTGTTCGCCTACGGATTTGAACCCACGTTACTATGGCACATGGGTACACGTGTTCACAGTTTGTCACCCCAGACGTTTTCGCCCCGTGTCCATCTGTGCGTTTCCACACGAGTCGCAGAGAGTGTGAAGGGGTGACGGAAGAAATGTGTCAAGGGGTAGAGCGAGATTCTGCTGTATTGTTCATACACAGTAGAAATGCACATGCAATAATTCCCTGATCACTATGGTGCATTTTGCTGATTGCAATGCACAGGATTATTTTTATTTATTTTTTAATGTGTGCTTTTTGGTAACTCTTTACAATAAGGTTCTATTTGTTAACATTAATTGCATAAGTTAACATTAGCTAACAATGAAAAAATACTTCAAAAGCATTTTTTAAGCAACATTTACTAATACATTATTAAAATCAAAAGTTGTATCTTGTAGTATTATTTAATGGACCTGAGCTAACATGAACTAACAATTTTATCAAGAAACATTATAAAAGTGTCCCTATTATGCTTTTCCGGATATGACCTTTCATGCAGTGTGTAATAAAGCTGTTTGTGAATGTAAAAGGCAAAGTTTTAAAGATCAAATGCATGACAAATAAAGTTATTGACTCCTAAAAGAAAGAATCAATTCTGAACTGCAGAAACGAGTTGTCAATAATTCCAGTCTCTCTTCCAGCCTGTGCTGTTCATTGGCTGCCCGTGAACGAGGTCTACTTTGCCCCGCCCACAAACACTGTAGTTGTAGCTGAGACTGGAAGAGTTTGGTTTGTGGTTTCGACATGTTTAGAAGACGCTGTTTTCAGAGTTGTGTATCCACTTTGCTGCACTTCAAAAGGATGTGAAGTATGTAAATAGAAGACTAGCGCTAGAATTGATACGCGCAAAAAAATTAGTGACACCATCATTTGTATAACTTTGAAGATGATGGCCGTTTAGTTTCTAACATGCTATAAGCTGTAGACCAATTACAACACACTGTTCTGTCTGACCAATCAGAGCAGAGCAGGCTCACGGAAAGGAGGAGTTTAGAGAGACTGAATCTTCGAATTAACCGTTTACCGACTCTTTGAGACATAAGTTAATGTGCAATGCATATTATGAGAACATTTAAATGTTTTTTTGACCTTGGATGCATGCAAGTCTATTGTTGGAGACTCCATAACAAAATTAAGAACCTTTAAAATAGCATAATAGAGGCACTTTATAAGAAGCCTTTTTCTTTGTTTCTTTTTTATCCCTTATTCTTTAATTATGTGAAAATGAAATTCATGTGTCTTATTCTTTATAAAAAGCACTCTGAATGATCACTGTGTGTGAAATCTTCTACATAAATAAACTTGCTTTGTCAACCTGTGGTAGATGTATATTTGAACGGCTAACAGTGGTAGAACTCTTTTATTTTATTTTATTTTATTTTACACGGCAGGGCGACACTTGGAATAATTCCATTAAAAGTCCATATATCGTGGTATAAAATTACTCATACTGTGATTTTGGTCTTACCGCCCACCTTATTTGACAATTGTTATCATGTCTCTAAAGGGAGCCGACAAGCTTCTAGCCATGTGTTCATATCTCTGTCCAACTCGCAGTCTTTCACCCACGCAGCACATGGGATCGACATTTTCACTGAATGTTGTGCAATACTCCTTTTTTGGAGGGTTTTTCTTTTCTTTAGAAGGACATGAAATGGGATTTGTGAAATAGCATCAAACTGTGTCATCCATTCATCTCTGATAGTGAAAATCTTCCTGAGAGTCACATAATTGAGTTGGGAGGGTTTTTCTTTTCCATCCGAGCGGCAGAAACGTGAAGACGGCGGCGCGGAAACGCTTGTTTATCGGAGGAGCACAGCAGCGCTTTAGCTAAACACACTGTCCTCTGTTTTGGAAGGAAACTCTTGGAAAGTAGATTACAGACACTCCAAAACATAGTTTGACAGTTTTCATACAAGAATGCAGAGGGTCACACACAAAAACACCCTCTTTTGAATTCCTGAAATGAAAACACAGATGGTGTGCTTACCTTTTTTCCATATGTTTTTATCTAATAAGATCAAGATCTTAGTCTGATTTGATTTTACATCTTCACGTCTCCATACATCCACATGTCCTTCGTTCCTTCCTTGTTTAATATTTCTCTTCCTCTTATTTTAGACAATAGAAATAAGTTGTCAAATAAACACTCAATTTTTTACGATACATTGTTTTAAGATGTTTTACAAAGAACAATCTTACAACCTATGTGCAGTTGAAAAAGGAAATAAATCACAGTATATGTTATTGCAATACTCAGCACACTGCAATACATTCAGAATTGCAACAATATCATATTGTGGGGCCTCTGGTGATTCCCACCCCTAACACACACACGCACATGCACACACACACACACACACGACTGACATAATGACAAATACAAACCTTAACCAGAAATGTTTTCAGACAGGAACATAACACCTCTTGCTTAACATGTCAGTTTTGTTTATATAACCCAATAATCACATTTTACAATCCAAACAGCATCCATCCAGTTTGGTTGAGCTCTTGAAAATACTGCCCTATATTCCTATAAATCATTAGAAAGGTCTAAAGTTCTATTATAAATATTAAATTATTATGATAAAAATCTGTGGTGGTAATTTCTTTTTTTTTTTTTTTCAGGAAATCTTATGCATCCACTGAGAGAGAGAAAAATTCTCTACACTTTACTTTAAATTTTAATATTTTTTTTTCTATTATAGTTTTTAGATTATTTAATTATTTATATTATATTATATTATTATTGTATTATTTTTCCTATTTTTACACATGTAAAGTCTGTTTCATTCAAACCCGTAGCCGCAGAAATAACTCAAGTGAGACTCATAGAAGTCATAAAACTTATGATGTTCCAGGAGATCCCTTATATGGACAAAGGCATCCAGATATCGCTGTAGCAGAATAAAACACAGATATAAATAGAGCCGTTTTGACTAATGAAACATGAACACAATAAACATACGACTGCGACAATATATGGCTTATCTGTGTTCTTCTAGACATCTCGGGTATTTTCATAAGAATAAAGTATATTTGCAGTATAATGCAATGCTTATCACTCTATATTATATTAAAAAATGATCAATCAATTCTGCCTTATTCTATGATATGAACTATGAAGCCACATCAGATCACAAAATGAAGTTATTTCAAACACTCGACTGAACAAACCTGAACTGTTAACATTATACCATCTATAATTTTATATCTATTTAATCAGACTACCAAGAGAGAATCAGGCTAAAATAGGCTCCATTTTCTGTATATACACTCACCTAAAGGATTATTAGGAACACCATACTAATACTGTGTTTGACCCCCTTTCGCCTTCAGAACTGCCTTAATTCTACGTGGCATTGATTCAACAAGGTGCTGAAAGCATTCTTTAGAAATGTTGGCCCATATTGATAGGATAGCATCTTGCAGTTGATGGAGATTTGTGGGATGCACATCCAGGGCACGAAGCTCCCGTTCCACCACATCCCAAAGATGCTCTATTGGGTTGAGATCTGGTGACTGTGGGGGCCATTTTAGTATAGTGAACTCATTGTCATGTTCAAGAAACCAATTTGAAATGATTTGAGCTTTGTGACATGGTGCATTATCCTGCTGGAAGTAGCCATCAGAGGATGGGTACATGGTGGTCATAAAGGGATGGACATGGTCAGAAACAATGCTCAGGTAGGCCGTGGCATTTAAACAATGCCCAATTGGCACTAAGGGGCCTAAAGTGTGGCAAGAAAACATCCCCCACACCATTACACCACCACCACCAGCCTGCACAGTGGTAACAAGGCATGATGGATCCATGTTCTCATTCTGTTTACGCCAAATTCTGACTCTACCATCTGAATGTCTCAACAGAAATCGAGACTCATCAGACCAGGCAATATTTTTCCAGTCTTCAACTGTCTAATTTTGGTGAGCTCGTGCAAATTGTAGCCTCTTTTTCCTATTTGTAGTGGAGATGAGTGGTACCCGGTGGGGTCTTCTGCTGTTGTAGCCCATCCGCCTCAAGGTTGTGCGTGTTGTGGCTTCACAAATGCTTTGCTGCATACCTCGGTTGTAACGAGTGGTTATTTCAGTCAAAGTTGCTCTTCTATCAGCTTGAATCAGTCGGCCCATTCTCCTCTGACCTCTAGCATCAACAAGGCATTTTCGCCCACAGGACTGCCGCATACTGGATGTTTTTCCCTTTTCACACCATTCTTTGTAAACCCTAGAAATGGTTGTGCGTGAAAATCCCAGTAACTGAGCAGATTGTGAAATACTCAGACCGGCCCGTCTGGCAACAACAACCATGCCACGTTCAAAATTGCTTAAATCACCTTTCTTTCCCATTCTGACATTCAGTTTGGAGTTCAGGAGATTGTCTTGACCAGGACCACACCCCTAAATGCATTGAAGCAACTGCCATGTGATTGGTTGATTAGATAATTGCATTAATGAGAAATTGAACAGGTGTTCCTAATAATCCTTTAGGTGAGTGTATATATAAACTCATATAAAATGTGACGTGACAGATCGCTGAGCGCCTCAGTTCAAGTGCACGTGAACCGATCATCTGTTACTTTTTTATTTAAAGATGCAGTACAACTTACCGAAAGTATATATAATATCGACCAATTGGTGTTTTTCAACCATGGAAAGAGGTCAATATAACAGCAGGAGAACAATTATGTCACATAATGTTACATTTACCTCAGGAAAGCCATTTAATGACCACAGCATGTTAATTTTTTTTTATCTTTGTTTTTTCTTTTGATTTTGTGGTGAAATATGATCTCGACATGTTTGTGAGATCCAGCCTGTCTTCTGCTATGCTGTATGTTTTCTCTGTGTGTCCTCTCATCTAAAGCATCCAGAGGAGCATCATTTAGCCTGGCTCGTCCTCATAGACACATACTCATCCTCCACAGTGCTAATTAGGTGGGAAGGAAATGTTATGGTCCCGCTGATGCTTTTTCTCTGCATAATACGACGAGAGATCCTCTGTAATACGCTCACAGGAAAAGAGGCATAAATAGCAGCGACTTGCACATTATGCCGAGTTAATAAACGGAGAATCCGTCTAAATCTGACTTCTGATGCCACGTATGCGGCTGGTTGGTGGGAAAAGGTTTTTTTTTTAATTTTTTTTTTTTGGCTAATTTATGATTCTATTCTTGAGCTCTGAAGTAAAGTTTCAGCTGTAGCATAACGTAATGAATAATGCAGCACCACTTGTTCAACCCGAACGTCACCGAGAACAAAGACTTGAGATTTACAAGCTGGTAAACAGGCGGCAGATAGATCCATGTGGTGCGGTGGCTTTGTTCTGCGGAGACGTGAATCAAGCGTGCTGCTACATCAAAGCTGTGTCACCTGTGCTATATCTGCTTCATGAGACACAGTGTTCGCCCTTTATTACTGAGAGGATCTTTACAACGCACCCATCTGCAATAATAAACCTATGTATAGATGACGAAATCAGATGGAGCTTGTTAAATGTTTACCTGGATCTAGGGCTGTGCAATGACAAATATTGCAACTAATGCACAAATATTGTTCTAAATATAATATTCTTTAAGACTCACCTGATAAGCAGAAGTGCAAAACATATTATGACTTTGTTGACTTGCTGACTTCGGAAAATGCATCTGGGATAAAAGTGTATTTTGTCTTATTGCACTGACAGATATTTGTATGCAGATATAGCATAAATAATTGTTTTTTTATGACTAGGGTTGGGTTAGGGTTAGGGTTAAATAATTTTCAATTGTCTAAAATTTAGTGCTGTTAATCACGATTAATCACATCTAACTTAAAATTTTGTGTTTATATTATATATGTCAGGGCTGCCAACTCTCACGCATTGAGCGTGAGACTCACGCAATTGACACTTTTCACACGCTCTCACGCCACACATCCATTTTCTCACGCACAGAAAAATTGCGGAGCAAAGAGGTACTTTTAATATTAAACTAATTCTCAGCTCTTAGATTCCGTCAATTTTATTACGAAATTCAGACAAAAATACGTTTGGCGCTTATAAATGTGACGTGACAGATCGCTGAGCGCCTCAGTTCAAGTGCACGTGAACCGATCATCTGTTACTTTTTTATTTAAAGATGCAGTACAACTTACCGAAAGTATATATAATATCGACCAATTAGTGTTTTTCAACCACGGAAAGAGGTCAATATAACAGCAGGAGAACAATTATGTCACATAATGTTACATTTACCTCAGAAAAGCCATTTAATGACCATAGCATGTTAATTGAATAGAAAAAATAGCTAGAGAGGAGATTTTGCTGAGCACTATATTACATATTTATTATATTTTTACTTATGTCATTAAATAATTGTTATTATAACAAAAACTGCATTATATTTAATTTAATGTTATTTTTAACCTTTAATAATACCAGCAGATTGGGCCCTCTATGTTTACAGCATTAGGTGAGATTATTTTTTTAAATAAAATTTAAAATAAACATGTATCCAAATTAGTCAATATTGAATCAAAATCGGAATCAAATCACAAGAATGGAATTGAAATCTTGAAATATTTGTCAAGCAATAATAAAAACTGTATCCTACCAGTCATTGTACAATGTAAACATTGTAACATGTTGTCACTAAACTTCATAAAATTCTATTTAGTTACCAAATGTTTTGACAATCACAATTACACTTATTGTGATGCAATATTTGTTTTTACATACCCCCCCCCCTCCCGCCAAAAAAAAAAATCTCACTCCAAGCTAAACTCAAAAGTTGGCAGCCCTGTATATGTATATATGTGTGTGTGCCTTTATCTATACCTATATGTGTGTGTGTGTGTGTGTGTATATATATGTGTGTGTGTGAGAGAGTGTGTGTGTGTATATACACGTATATATATATATATATATATATATATATATATATATATACTTACTGTCTTATTTTTTCCAGTTACTTTTCTCGTTTTCTCTTTTTCCCCACATGTCTTTGTTTAGTAAACCACAGACATTTTGCCTTAGCTGATGGTTAACGCACATCTGAGGTGTTTGTGCTGTAGTCATCAGAACGGCTCTTTACCAGCGCTACTGAAATACAGAAACCATAATCACACATCAGCACCACTGCCACCGCAACTGTCAGCGGCCACAACAAAGCTGAGCGCTGGCATTTCCTTCAGCCTTTAGTCTCTCCATGGAAAAGCAAAGCCATCACCTCTTTGGCATTCAGCTTGGGTGGATTTGTGGTGCCCTTTTTCCAAAAGCAGCGTCTGAGACCATCTCCACTGAAGCAGAGCTCCAATTAGAGCCGCCGGAGGAGACACAAGAGCTTCAGTCGGCACACAGAGACTATTCATGCTAAAATATATATATATATAACTATTAATTTGTATTTTTGTCAAGTTTTCCAGAAACATATATAAACCGTCTTTAAAAACAACATCGGTTTACAGGAGAAGAAAAATTGCTTAAGATATTAGGAGTTATTTTCAGAGAATGAATTTTGAATTAAGTTTGTTTTTCTTACCCTGTTGTTGGCAAATTGCTGTTTGTTTCTTCTAGTAACAAAAAAAAAAAAAAAAATAGGAGGTTTGTGCTTATAACCAGAAAATCTGCATAGTAATGATGAAAGCACAATGCTGTAATTTATTTATATATATATATATATATATATACACATAGTTGCAATCGAAATTATTCAGCCCCCACTGAAAATCAGGCTTATTGGCAATATTTACAGACTTTCAGTTGTTTGCAATGAACAAATCAAACAAAAGTAATTGAAATGGCTCAACACAACAAATGTTTCCCCAAATTCAACTGAAAATGTATCTTTTAATGATTTCTGCAGTCTCAAAATTATTCAACCCCATTCATTGGAAGCATCTTTAGTACTGAGTAGAACACCATTTTGCTGTTATGACCTGCTGCAAATGAGATGTATAACCAGACACCAGCTTCTGGCAGCGTTTCTGAGGAATCTGAGCCTGTTCCACATGAGCAATGGCCTCCAGTTCAGTAATATTCTTGGGTTTGCTTGCTGCAACCGCCTTCTTTAAATCCCACTAGAGGTTTTCTATGGGGTTCAAGTCAGGTGACCGTGATGGCCACTGTAGAATCTTCCAGGACGACTTCTGCTACCCAGCCTTGGTGGAATCTGAGGTATGCTTGGGATCATTATCCTGTTGGAAGATCCAATGACTCCCAAGCTTCAGCTTCCTCACTGACGGCATGACGTTTTCTCCTAGGATTTCCTGATAGTTCAATGAATCCATCTTGCCTCCCACACGCTGCAGGTTTCCAGTGCCAGAGGACGTAAAGCAGCCGCAGAGCATCACATGCTTAACTGTAGACAGTGTTCTTTACAGCTAATGCTTCATTCTTCTTTCTCCAGACATACCGCTGATCCATATTGGGGATTTGGGAAAACCACTTGAACATTAGTTGTTGAGCTATTTCAATTACTTTTGTTTGATTTGTTCATTGCAAATATATCAATACTGTACAATATATGTATTTATATATACATTGTTTTAATAGTTTTTAAACACTCTTTATGCTCACCAAGGCTGCATTCATTTGTTCAAAAATACAGGTAAAAAACAGTAATATTGTGAAATATTATTACAATTTAAAATATCTGGTTCCTATGTGAATATATTTTAAATTGTCATTTATTCTTGTGACCAAACCTGAATTTTCAGCATCATTACTCCAGTCTTCAGTGTCACATGATCCTTCAGAAATCATTCATGCTGATTTGCTGCTCAATTATTATCAGTATTTATTGGTGCTCAATTATTAATATTAAATAAATTAAACCGGTAGTGTATAAAGCATTTAATTTGATTAGTTGAGCTGCTTTTAATAGTCCTAAAAAAGTCCTTTTAATATTATTGAAAACAGCTGTTTGTGCATGCTTTCATAATTATTATGCAGTTTTTGCATAAGCTGATATGCTAAAGTCCATGTCTATATATGTCATATATGACCAATATAGACATGGACTTTAGCATAAATTAATACGCGTCTATGATAAAATTCCATGAGTTAAATTATAATGTCAATTGACAATTAAAATTCCTAAGCATTGGAGATGCTGAATGACTCTCATCACGTCCAGGGCTCGTCCGAGCGTCAGTCGGCTGGTGAGAACCTCAGCACACGCTTCATGTGGTTTGGTAAATCTCAGAAACAGAAGCTGACAGTCCTCCTGACTCCAGCCTTTTTGCAGTCTTGTTAAAAGAGCTGCCGTCTTGAAAGCATTCGTCAGACGCTGATGTGAGAGAAGGTGGAAGTGAAAAGCTCTGGATGCATCTTGGCTAGAAGGGCATGATGGGAAAAGATGCGATATTTCACTGCTCAGACTTCAACCAGGCCTTATACGACAGTTTTATGACAGTTTCTTCCATAAAAGTGCTGTGTGTATTTCATAGCAGCATAACATCCGCATTTCCATTGTCAATGACTGAAAATAAACTAAAATGAAGGGTTTGATATATTCATGCCATAGGAGAACCTTTTAAAGTTCCATTAGTAGATGTAGTAATAATAATAAAAATGTTTAGTATTAAAAAAAAAAAAGTATTATTATTTTAATTTATTATCTATTTTATATTATTTTATTCTTATTCAATAAAATTTAAATTATTAAAATACTATTATTATATAAAGTATTATTATTCTATAACATTTTAATTAATAGTATATCATAATATGAAATGCTTGATTTTAACTATTATTAATATTAATAATGATAATGGCTATTATTAGTATTTTTATTTAATTATTAAAATTATTATTCTGTCATGTCATATAAATGTTTCTTTTAAATGTAATATTTCTAATATATTCTTAACAATAATTATGGTCTTTTCTTTTCTGGTTCTGTTGAAATAACACAAGTGGAAGTTTGTAAGAAACACCAGACCTTCAGAAGACCTCAGTTCTCTTCTGGATAGACAACCTGAATTGCTTTTAAATGAACTCTAGATGAACTCAATGGTTTTTGATTACCGATGTCAGCACTCCATAAACAACTCTATTTAATGTGATTTCCATTGTCTTATATCCACATCATTAACATCTTCTGAATCTGCTTCAGTATTAAATGGACAGTAGCGCCTAAATGACGTCCCAGGATCCTCTGCGTTCACCGTTCATTTATTGGACTGATACGTTTGTGGGTTGCATCCGTCGCTCCTGGTGCGAGCTGCTCATTTACGGCTTCATCTTCCAGCGCTGTTTGTTTTCTGAGGTGCAGCCTCCAGTTTGATGGTTCGACAGCAAATGGCCTTTAAAAAGTCATTTGTGGCTCCTGAGCTGTGCGTAAGTGTCCTGTAATTAAATTGAAAAAATGTCTCCTCTGCCGGTGCGCAGTCAACTACTGCACACGCTGATGATGCTCACAGAGGTCAAAGGGCACATGCGCATCAATGACCTTCCTCCTGAGGCGCGTGTTTGCTCTGATGAAAATTAAATATTAACTCGAGGCTGGAGTTACTTGGTTTTTCTTTGACGATCTTCGCAGTGTGTGTGCTAGAGAGAATTGTGTTCAGGCTGAAAGTGAAATGTTCGTGCCGTCTGCTGCCATACTGGATCAATACTGCAAATTTCCCACAACAATCAGGATCCCTGTATGTCAGATAGCAATGCAGTTAAAGGAATAGTTCAGCTGGAGTGAGATTTCTCTCTGTTGATTATGCAGTTCTTGCATACAATGCCAGACCTTATCAGCTGTCAAGCTCCAAAAACGATCAAAATCCAGCATAATAGTAGTCCATAATGAATGCATTATATTCCAAGTCTTCTGAGCTCATGTTGTAATTTTGTGCGAGGAGCAGATTAAAATTTAAGATATAATAATAAAGATTAGTGTTTGAAGTAAGTTCTGTCTGAAGGCTTTTAATACACTGAAAAAATTGGTTATCAGAGTAGGTTTCACCATTTCAGTCTTTCTACTTCAAAATTTCACATTTAATACAATGTGTATTGCATAAATCATATGCATTACCTTTATGATGCTTTAGCATCATTCTGGAGCCTTAAAGCATCTCAATATGAATTTAAATCTTTCCAAACTTCTCTGGAAGAAAGAAATGCATACTCTTTGGAACGACATGAGTTAAAGAGTTGTATTATTGGCGGCACTGTGTCTTTAGTTTGTATTGCCCATGCTGTCCTGGCATGTGAAGCCTCACAGATGTTGTTCTGTCTGGGACGGATGAGTCTCCAGCTATGGGTCATTAGTGATCTGTCTGATACGGAGTGCAGGGGGCCAATCAGCTTGTTCTTCTCATCTCAGCCCTCATTTCACTCCTGCACAGATGCATTAACCTGGAGATGTGCTGGCCTAGTTATAGCAGAGGGCACAGCATGACTCTCCGGAGCCCAGTGGTTTCAGCCAAGTTTGACCTTCTACTGGTGACAGTACAGTGCACTCTTCCCATCGGTATACACAAACTCAGATTTATTTTCATATCATATTCATGTTATAACTTTTGTATGTGTGCATGTATGTTTTTATATGATACACACACATACACACATATTTATTTATTATTTTATATAATAAAGGAAGTATGTGTATATTAGGGATGCTAACGATTAATCGACGATAATAACTTGTCGATAACAACTTCATCGATAAAACGTATCAGTCATTGATTAAGCAAGGTCATGCACGCGCTGCTCAACCGTGAAACACGTAAGGCAGACACAAGGAAAAATGAAGCGAGCGTGCCGGAATTATGTTTGTGACCAATTTTACGTTAAAAGGCTTGAGTTACACCTTCATGACTTTAGGTTTGTGTGTGCATTCGCAGAATCTTGTTTTGTGCTAATGTAAGTTGTAATATTGTGTTTATTTTGTGTTGGCCTATCTGATTTATTTCATATAGGATGCATTTGTGTAAGAATTAACGCTGTATAAAGTGCGCCGGTGATCATTTTCAGCACATGCCACTCAAACAGCGACTAATAATGACTATGATTGGGACTGTCATATTACATAACATTATAAAGAGAATAATATTGTAATAAAACTTTGGGAATTTATTGGGTTTAGTTGCCGTGTTGTTCCAGGAAGAGCGCGTGCGTCCACAACAGGAGTTTGACACATTCTGAATAGCACGCATCTGAGGCAGCGTTGTTGGTGACACGTTGTATTGGTCGTTATATTTGATTAAATAAGTAATTTAATAAATGATCAATCACATCGACTCATTTTACAATCCTACTAGCCCTTTATTTAGATTAAAAACCATGTCATGCTGTTGGCTATATGCCACTGCTAGATGCATATTGCATTAAGGTGATTAATCGACCAATTGATCGTTAATCTAAACGGCAATCGATCATGGGAATTTGAGTAAATTGACATCCCTAGTATATGTATATACACATTTTTTTTAAAAGTTGAACTTCTAAGTTGAGCGCCGCGTTTTTATAATGCCAGGTCATGCGCGAGACGCTGCTAAAGACGCGAGTGCAACGGTTATACACGTCTGTTTACATTGAAAAACATGGAAATACGTGGAAAAGTAGCGCATTGGGATGGAAAAATGCATTCTGTATGAACGGCCCTTTAATATGTTTGACCTTTTATTGAAAGTAGTCTATATTTACCTGTTGCGACATGCCCTCACAAGCACCTGTTTATATTATATATATAAAATATGTTGAATGTCACTAAATGTGCATCTTTAACAACACAGTGTCATATGGACAGTTAGTCAGTACTATTAATATACAGTCAGTATATTAACGCTTCATTTCAATACAGGCGGCATCAATGAACATCAAAATGGTAACTTGCAGTTCATTGATTGAGTCAAATTTTTTATTTAGTTGCCGCTCTGATCAATTCAGTTCAGTGTCTCAGAGTATTTTCGAACTATTCATTAAAAGGACCGACTCGTAAGAATCATTCATGCTGTAATCAGACTATACACAGGTTGCGCTGAATGTTTTGATTCGCTAAAATGGACTGGCTCGTAAGAATCATTTGTTCGTCCTACATTATTGCAGTGTATGTTTGTTTTATTGAACAACTCAATAGAAAGATGTGTTCAGTAATTTTGCAGTACGGTATCATTTTATCACATTCAATACAGACTGCAAGCTCACGTTCACAACTCGCACTGAAGATCAATGTTGTTTTTTACCATGATAAGTTGCCACCATGTTGCTAAGGCATTGTTGTGGTTTCCATGGCTTTCCTGTGCTGTTGCTAAGGTATTCTGAGAGGTTTGCTATGTGGTTTCACCGTATGAAAAAGAGTCCTGCACCTTTAAGTCTCTGTGATATTCTGGTCTGGTGCTTCCTTCAATGTAAATCTATGGGAATTTGTTTCACCTGTTTTATGGCCCACCAGGTGAAGTCTGGTTTGGGACGAGTTGCACATTGGAGTTTAATACTTAGATTTAGAGGTTTGGTAAAATCCCTAAACCTAAATCACAGCAATAATAGTGGCAAGCACCACTAAAAAGAGCTTAGAGAGAAATATCTCTGTTATTTGCAGCCGTCTTACTTGGTGTAACAGCCGACATCAGCGTTAAAAACACATCTTGAGGTCTGCGCACGGTTCCATTCTGCTGCACCCTGTCTAGTTTAATTCACTTTTAAAGATGACCTTGTCACTGAAAAACTTGATTGTGTGGGTTCAAGGCAGTTTTGTCCATTCTGAATGAATTTGATAAATACAGCAGTTGAATTTGAAACATAAACTGTTGGTGAAGTTGTTTGCACCTGCCAAAAGGAAAAGTTTGAACACCTAGATACCAGACAGCTAAAAAAACGTTTTTTTCCTTATTTGATCATTAAATCAAATACATTAAATATACAGTATGTTGAAGTCATGTGATTACTATATATCATACTACAGTTTAGAATGTTTATCATTGCATATTTTGCATACTTAAAGGATTAGTTCACTTTCAAAAAAATGTTTGCGGATAATTTACTCACCCCGATGTCATCCAAGATATCCATGTCTTCGAAAAGAAATTAAGGTTTTTGAGGAAAACATTCCAGGATTTTTCTACACAGAATGGACTTCAATGGCAACCAACTATACCAATGTTCAAAGAAGGTTCAAATGTCCGTCTCAATGCAGCTTCAAAGTCTCGACACGATCCCAGTCGAGAAATAAGGGTCTTATCTAGCGAAACAATCGGTCATTTTCTAAAAAAACAAAACAATTATATACTTTTTAACCACAAATGCCCATCTTGTACCATCTCTGAGATGCGCCACGCATTGCGTCATCACGTTGGAAAGGTCACGCGTCACGTCATCTATCTAAGTTATTTGTCTGTGTATCCAGTTCAAAAAGATAGGGAAGGGCGAAAAATTTCATCTCATTTTCTCCTCCAACTTCAAAATCGTCTGAAATCTTTGTTTTAATTAATTTATTTATTTATTTATTTTCGTGACCTTTCCAACGTGATGACGTAATGCATGGCCAATCTCAGAGATGGTACAAGATGGGCATTTGTGGTTAAAAAGTGTATAATTGTTTTGTTTTTTTAGAAAATGACCGATTGTTTCGTGAGATAAGACCCTTATTTCTGGACTGGGATCGTGTCGAGACTTTGAAGCTGCATTGAGACGGACATTTGAACCTTCTTTGAACATTGGTATAGTTGGTTGCCATTGAAGTCCATTCTGTGTAGAAAAAATTTTTCAGAGTGAACTAATCCTTTAATATGCATGTTTGGGGTTGGTAAGATTTTTAAAATGTTTTTCAACAAAGTCTCTTCTTTTACCAAGGCTGCATTTATTTGATGAAAAAAAAAAAAAAAAACGAATTTATAATAATTTATTCCTGTGATCAAAGCTGAATTTTCAGCATCATTACTCCAGTCTTCAGTGTCACATGATCCTTCAGAAATCATTCTAATATGCTGATTTGATGATCTAGAAACATTTCTGATTATTATCAGTGTTGAAACACTTCATATTTTTGTGGAAACCGTGATACTTTTTTCTTTTCAGGATCCTTTGATGAATAGACATTTTAAAAGAACAGCATTTTTTTTATAATAGAAAGCTTTTGTAACATTATAAATGTCTTTACTGTCACTTAAAACTAATAAAAGTATTCATTTCTGTCACTAGCAGTGTCTGACTGTTTGGTGCAAAAAAAAACTGGATAGCATGTGGAAAATGTGCCAAACGTTTAGAAAATGAGTCCTTTGAATGTGTGATTCTGAAGAGACACTTCCACAGATGTGTTTCCTACAGTGCAACAGCAGTTAACAGTTTGGTGTTGTTTTATCTTTCAGATATTTAAGCAGAAGGTGTTGGAGCTGGGCGAGAAGTTGTTACCCGCCTTTAACACACCCACCGGCATTCCCAGAGGAGTCATTAACCTGGGCAGGTGAGCATCCCATGCAGCCTCTACCTGTCTGCGCACCGTCCCGTCTGTCGGCCCGAACCCGGCTAGACGCTTCCATTCACAAAGCCATATGCCTCCAATATTACCATTTCTTTCTTGTTTTCCGAGCGAAAGCTTTCTGGCACTCCTGTCGCCCACCTGGCTTCCATTAGTCCTCCAGCTCGCTCTGACAGCTGCAGGCAAATTTAATTAACCGATTCTCACGCTAATTCCAGTTAGATGAGTAACAGGAGCCGGTCCCACAGATGGGCTGGGAGAAAGCGGGTCCCGGTGTGGCACTCGGGTTAGTCTTGGTGACACAGACCGAACACACGTCACTACGCACACGCTTTTATTATGACATTCACACTACCGGTCAGAAGTTTAGAATTATTAACATTTTGTGATGTTTTTGGATGCTTATACTCACCAAAGCTGCATTTATTTGATCGAAAATACAGTAAAAACTGTAATATTGTGAAATATTATTACGGTTTAAAATAGCTGTTTTCTATGCGAGTATATTTTAAAATGTAATTTATTCCTGTGATTAAAGCTGACTTTTTAGCATCATTACTCCAGTCTCCAGTGTCACATGATCCTTCATGAATCATTCTAATATGATGATTTGATGCTCAAGAAACATTTATTATTATCATCAATGTTGAAAACAGTTGTGCTGCTTTTTTATTTTTGTAATAATTGTATTATTAATGTAATCATACTTCACAATATTACTGTTTTTACTGTATTTACTTTTTTATAAAAATAAATCTAGTCTTGGTGGAGCATAAGAGGCTTCTTTTAAAAAATATAAATGAAAAACTTAATTATTCCAAACTATGCAAGTGAATGTCAGTAAGAGTTGAGGTCAAATCTGTGACAACATTAGTTAGATGCCAGGCAGCATTTAAGGCATCAGAACATTTATACCTCATTTTGTTCAAATTCCAGTGCAGCATATTTCAGGCAGAAGGCAATAATACATGTGCAATAATTGTCTTCAAAAATCAAGCATTGATTTTTTTAATATACAGTAAGTGTTACTCAGCGTAAGCTACTCCGCATCCTTCATGATCTGTTTCTTAATATTAAATCTGCTTTAAGCCATTTCTCCCACCAGTGAAACTATCCACCATTTATTTAACAAACACTTTGATTTTTCCGACAAAAGTTTTCTCACTTTCCTCTTCCTCCCCAGACTTCAGGTTATTGATTGTTCTTTCAGAAGGGAAGCGGTGCGTGGCTCGCTTTCACAATAAGAACCAGAAACAAATAATCTTGTGAATTAGTTCCAGTTTCACCGAATGAACCCTGCAGGGAGGAGCGAAGCCCGAGTTCATTCAGCATCTCGGTCTCTCTCTTTCTCTGTCTTTCCATGTTTGCTCTGCACATTTTTTTTTCCATGCAGCAGGAGTGAGTCCAGAAGCAGAACAGTTGAAATTTTAATGACATTTAATCAAAATGAAGAATTAAAATGCTCTGGATGTACTGTTCAGACTGTTTTTAAAATATTTACATTGTTGCACTTTTTCCAGATGGTCTATTACAGCTTTAAGTGTTTGAATCCCTGGCAAATGAACAGTTAAAGCACTGTTTGTTGGTTAATAACATCTTAAGTCAAACTTAATCAGGTTTTAGACAAGGACATAGTACTATAACTGCTGTGATGTCAGTCACCAATCACATTATTACTGCTTTGGATGTTAGAAAATCATGTGTTGCACTTTATATTGATTTATCCAAAGCATTTGATTCTGTGGATCATGGTCTTCTTTTCCATAGGCTCAAATGTATAGGTTTTAGTAATGCAGTGCTGAAGTGGTTTTTTAACTATTTGACTGGAAGAACTCAGTGTGTAAAGGCAGGTGTTCCTCAAGGGTCTATTTTGGGACCAATTTTATTTTCTATTTCTATAAATTAACTTGGTGTAGGACAAGAGCCAGCAAATTAATACTTTTATGCAGATTCTATATAATATGGCTCCATCTGTAAAAGTGGCAATGGACTCCTTACAGATTGCGTTTAATTTGGTACAGACTTCTCTTGTTAACTTAAAATTTGGGCTAAATACCAAAAAGACCAAATATATTATTTTTACGTGATTGACACTTAATGGTTTTATGATTAAAACTTTTGATAGCACTCATCATGAGAGGGTTGCCTCTTATAAATATCAGTATTATTTTGTGAAATGTGTAAACATCCTTAAAATATCAATTTGCATGAGAAGAAAAACTTTGTAGCATAAAATCTTTCCACCAATGCTTTTTTTAAAACACCTTAATACAATAACTGCATCAGAGCCATGCTAAACAGTATGTGTACATCACATCGCATCTGATATGTGAAACAGCTTATTCAGGACAGTAAAAAATAACATGCACTTTTTATGATCCCTCTTATTTTGTTAAAACGATTAACATATTCTGCAAGTGTGTAAACTTATGAGCAGAACTGTAAATGCAACTTTTGTTGGTGTGCATGTCAATTCTGTGCAAACCATCTGAGATGTTCCTAGATGGAATAAATTTGAATGTTAAACATGTTTTATTGTATATTCAATCCTCTTAATAATTGCATCATTATTGATTTTGCATTAAGCATGTAATGTTCTCGTGTGGGATGAAGTGAAGGCTTTTAGCACATCTGTGTTAAACAGTTCCTGCCTTTTCCACTGTGCTCATTTTCCCAGCAAATGACAAGTGCGCTGGCATCCGCTTTCCATGGTTTGGTGCTTTGTTGCCATGGCCGCACTGTTACCTGCCTGGTTGCCATGGCAGCGGTGTGGCGTGGGTGTTGGTGCTCACTGTGCCTGGTTTGCTCTCTGTTGCAGTGGCACCAGCTGGAGTTGGGGCTGGGCATCGGCCGGGAGCAGTATCCTGGCAGAGTTCGGGACGCTCCACCTGGAGTTCGTTCACCTGTCCCAACTGTCTGGAAACCCAGTGTTCACTGAGAAGGCAAGAGTCATTTGTCTTCTGATGATTTACATTAATGTTGTCATTGTCACCAAACCAATATTTCAGTAGTCAGTAAAATGTCACGGTTCTCACAGTACTATTCGAAAATTAAATATGATAATCATTAATAGCATTTAAATGAACTAATTTCATTTAATATAAGTAAATAATAGATTAAAACATTAGCATGTAGCCTTCAAATATTGTTCAGTTAAATAAACATTGTATTTAAAATATCTATTGAAAAGTTAGTAATAAAATGAAGGAAAAAAACACATTACAGGATACAGAACAAGTGGCAAGTCTATTCACTTACACTTTAAAGGGGTCATTACATGGATTTTTATTGTATTTTAATATGTGCACTTTGTTTGCTCAAAAACAGCAAAAAACTAATATATATGTGGAAATGACGATTATTTTCAACCCTCATTCTGACCTTCTAGGTGTGTCCCAATTTTCGTACTTATGCCCTGGTCTATGCCGTTTTTGTAGTATAAATATAAATATTCCAAAAAGAAAAAGTGCACTTAAAGTACCTGGATGATGCACTTAATTAACTGAAAGGTGCGATGATGTAAAACTATTGGTGGATGTCTTGCTCTGGAGGTGGTAATATGCTAATGAATTTCCATTTATGATATCACAAATCCCACAATATCCAAATGTGTTGTTTTTGGAGCTTGATGAAATAAATGCTTTGTTCATAATGAGGAGGACGTTTTAAGCTGTGAAACTGGCACAATGTTTTAATGGTACAAAGATCAAGGCAATTTTGATTTCTCATATCATGACCCCTTTAATGCTTAATGCATGGTTCAGTTTTGACATATTCAAATTGTGAGCAACTGAGTAAAACTCCCATTATAATAAAAATTTTGGTACTCTGTAAGTATCGACTCGGTACCAAAGTACTGGTATGTTTGACAGCACTGATTTACAGTGAGAGGACAGGATACGGGCATTGAATGAACTGTGTGGTTTTGTCTTTTTTATCAGGTGATGAACATCCGAAAGCTGTTGAACAAAATGGAGAAGCCTCATGGTCTGTATCCCAACTTCCTGAGTCCCGTCAGTGGAAATTGGGTGCAGCGTAAGTAACATCTCAAATCATTTGAAACAAACAGGTACTACACTGTTATTGGTGGCTTTATCAAATTAGCCGAACAATTTTTGTCTTGTTTCCCTGTAAAATATCTAAACATCCTTAAAAGATCATTTTGCATGAGAAGCAAAACTTTTTAGCATAAAACATACTATTTTTTCTATTCATGCTTTGAAGCAAGAAAAATAAACTAAATTTAAAATATTTTCCCAGACAACAAATCCTGATATCTTGTGGAGTTTTGTCTCGTTTTAAAAAAGTTTTTCCTGGAAAACAAGACAAAAATACTGATTAAGAAAGATACATTGAGTCCACATCTGCATTATACCACCAATGCATATTTAAATAAGTGCACCACAGCCACATTAAACTTTGGTTGTTATGACGACCGTGGTTTCCCATGATTGGAGGTATGTGTAAATGCAACTTCGGTGGTGTGCATGTCAATTCTGTGCAACTTTTATTGTAGAAAAATGCTTTGGATTGTTGGATTGGCGGCATTATCAAATTAGCCAAAATATTTAAAAAATGAATGTGCAAGGTGTGATAGATGATAGAATTTTGCTAATTACAGCTGTTCCTATTCTCTGGAAAAAGCGTGCGTGCGTGCGTGCGTGCGTGCGTGCGTGCGTGCGTGTGTGTGTGTGTGTGTGTGTGTGCACATTTTATTTGGGCCTTCCAATCATCCAACACTAAAAACCTTTAATTATTGAGACTCTAAAAAAAACACAAATATTTCCAAATATTCAAATGTACTGTATCTGTAGATTCACTCGGCCTGTGCACGCCTAGAACAATGTGCTTGAACAACGTAAAATTATGAAATATTTGTAAACAGTTTCCCACGATATTCACACAGAGGATAATGCCAGGTGTTTTGCCATTCTCGTGCAATTCTCTCATTCTAATGCAAAGAGTTCAAATCTTCTTAGTAAAATATTTCAAACTTGTAAAGCTGTAGTATTTTCATTGTAACAAGCGTGAATGTGGCGGAGTGTGTCCAACCGTTTTACTGGTGTGTTGTGCATGCATTTGTTGTTGTTTCTGTTGGTTTATCAGTGGCTGGTGCGCTGGGTCATGAGAGCGGCTCTCACAAGCTCCATCTTTGAGTTTCACAATGCAATTATTCTGGCATCCATGACATCAACTGAGCCAGTGCGGCTCTCCTGTCAAGCAGGGACACGAGCCCACAGCCAAGAGTTATTAAAATGATAATAAATCCCATTACCTTTTGGAAATTGAATCTTTCATATTCACCTGAAAAACAGGGGAAACCTTTTTTTTTTCTTTATTAGGGTGAATGTAATCTGCAACTGCAGCACTAATTGGTGTGGCATGGGAATGTCTAATGAGTCTCAGAGATATGGAGAAGAGACCGCGCGCGACACACTCATTCTGATTTGCATATGAATACAGTGAAGGGCGGATACAAACATTCCTGGCATTATGTTTGTTGATTCCGATTATAGTACCAGGATCATCCCTGAAACGAACACAATGAAGGGTGTGCATATAAATAGAAACCATTCACTTCTAATCCTGGCATAAGAATAACAGAAATAACTGAATATCATGAAAAATTAAATGTAATTACAAATAAAAAGATAATAGGAAAATTATAAATAGGTATAATTGTAAAATTATAAATAATTGTTCTACTCTAAATAAACATATGTGTGTGCATGTCACATGTGTCTGTGTGTGTGTGTGTGTGTGTGTGTGTCCGTGTCCGTGTGTGTGTGTGTGTGTGTGTGTGTGTGTGTGTGTCCGTGTGTGTGTGTGTCCGTGTGTGTGTGTGTCCGTGTGTGTGTGTGTCCGTGTGTGTGTGTGTGTGTGTGTGTGTGTGTGTGTGTGCGTGCGTGCATGCGTGCGTGTGTGCGTTTGTGTGTGTGTGTGTCTGTGTGTTTGTGTGTGTATGTGTTTGTGTGTGTGTGCGGGTGTGCTTGTTTGTGTGCGCGTGTGTGTTTGTGTGTGTGCGGGTGTGCTTGTTTGTTTGTGTGTGTGTGTGTGTGTGTGTGTGTGTGTGTGTGTGTGTGTGTGTGTGTGTGTGTGTGTGTGTGTGTGTGTGTGTGTGTGTGTGTGTGTGTGTGTGCGTGCGTGTGTGTGTGTGTGTTTGTACTGGCCTATTTTAGGACCATCACAAATTTCTTTGCGTGCAGTTATCTTTACTGTGTTGACATATTTCCTGTTGAAGCTGGACATATCAAACTGCAATGCATAATGTAAAAAAAAAAATCTTATTGCCCCTAAAAAATAGGCTTCATTTTCTTCATTCAAAATATTTTGTATCATAATTTTGGGGTTGTAGAGTTCAGAGTCGTTGTCGTGTTCTCTTTTTCTCAGATCATGTCTCGATTGGAGGTCTCGGGGACAGTTTCTATGAGTACCTGATCAAATCCTTCCTGATGTCAGATAAGACTGATGAGGAGGCCAAGAAGATGTACTACAGCGCTATGGATGTATGGAAAAATCATTCATAACATTCACCACTTTGATTGATCATTCTAAACCTTACCAATGGCATTTACAAAGCATTATTTTATTATGCTACCATATATTTTTCTTGCAATTTAGTTGCATGTACTATTTCTGCTCTTCAGTATGTTCAGAAAAAAGAAAAAAAAGAAAAGTGTATAAGTGTGTAAAATAGATTAGTTTAAGATTAGATTCGCCTCTCGACTCGCGCTCATCCCGATCCAAGAGCTCAAATCTAACCGTGATACGGAGAGAGCGAACACACTCTCACTCATTATCACTTCATTTGCATATTAGCGTTCTCATTAGATAATGTTTCCCTTGAAAAATGTGGTCTGCCAAGATATTAATTACATTTATAATCAGAAAAGGGCACTTTCATCAGCCTAATGTTAATACAATGTATAACATGTTTTCATGTGTACAGTGCTTTTGATTAATTTTAGAGGTGTTGTTGGTGTTTTTAAAACTGATGTGAAATATTTGCTAGCCATACACACATTGATGATATTTGATGTTTAACTCTGTGTCGTGATCATGAATTTTGATTTCATGCTCACTGTAAGTGGGTTGGATGCATTTGATGATGCAAAATGGAGAAAGCCGATGACACAACCACGGAGAAAAACCTTCTGAAGAAGTTTTGTTTGGGACTTGGAGAGGAAGACGCAAATAAATGGCAGAGCAAAACAAAACGATGAGTCATTCGCTATTGATCGTCCATGATGGCTTGTGCTGTTTTGTGCTTGTTTTAAGAGGCGAAAACATAAAAACGCAGAGGGAAGAGACAGACTTCAGCAGACTCTCTGAAATAAACAGCACTGAGATCTTTTCCCATATAGTCTCTGGCAGATTTACACACCTTCAAGTGTCAAAGTCCCGATAGAATCTCAATGAGGCTTGACTTCAATTCACCACGCAGCGTACTGTCTTATACTATACATAAAACATTTCATGCATAAATGTCGGCACCTAAGGCAATATATGCACGCTGTCCCAGTTTTATATGTGCATAGATTCAAGCTTTATTGAAATCCAGCGTCGCCTTGATTTCAAAGCACTTTACAAATCTAACGGATGTTTCATCCACTGGTACACAAAACACGTCCATCCATCTGTTTTTCATAGGAAGCGTGTTCGACTGCGATTAATAGCTGCGTTATCTTCAGCATGCATGTGTTGTTTCTCCACCGCTGGTGGTTGAAATGTTGCCTATGTTTGTATTTATCATTTCCCTGTCAATGTCCAGGCCATCGAGACGAACCTGGTGCAGAAGTCTCCGGGTGGATTGACGTACGTGGCCGAGTGGCGAGGCGGCATCCTGGACCATAAGATGGGGCATCTGGCCTGTTTCTCCGGCGGGATGATCGGCATCGGTGCTGACGACGGGCCGGCGGGACAGAAGCAGCACTACCTGGATCTGGCAGCTGAAATCACTCACACCTGCCACGAGTCCTACAGCCGCTCAGGTCGGTTCGCTGAGAGAGACGGGGTTATATCTGAATGGTCTCAGGAAACAGTGTTAGCTGGAGTTGGTGAAAATACTCCTCATTTATAATAGGAACTGAACAGTAAAGCATTCCTTAGACTCTTTAAAAGTGCATGCCAGGTTTATTTTAGTATCAGTAATATACTATTATAGTATATTTATTAATATTTTGTTTTAATTTCAATTTAAGTTTAAGTAATTTTGTTTCTGTTTGTCATTTTTATCCATTTTTGTACATAATTTTTTTTTTTTTATGTATCTTTATTTTCATTTTTGTAATTTTAGTGCTTAACTGAAAACCCAAATCTATTAAAGATAGTTTTAGTTAACTGAAATAAGGTTCTAAATTATTCTATCTAAATATAAGATGAAAAACTAACTAACCGAAATAAATAAGTAGAAGTAGAAGTACTAGGATTTGTGGAAGCTTGTTTCCGCTACAGAATAAAACATTTTAAAAGATAACTGCGACTAGATCTGGACTTTAGAACTCTCAATTCTGAGAAATAAAGTCAGAACTGTGTGATAAAAAGTCGCAATTGAGAGTTATAAAGTCCAATTCTAAGGAAAAAAGGAAAAAAATTCTGGAAGCTTGTTTCCACCATAAAACATTTTAAAAGGTAATTCTGTCTCACAATTGCAAGTTTATATCACACAATTCTGACTTTATAACTCGCAATTGCGACTTTTTTATTCTGTGGTGGAAACAAGCTTCCATAAAACTGAAATAAAAATAAATGTACGCTATACAGAATTATAAATAAACTGGTAACACTTTACATTTGTTAACATTAGTTAATGTATTAACTAGCATGAACTAACCCTGAGCAATATATTTGTTACTGTGTTTGTTAGTCTTTGTTAATGTTAGTTAATAAAAATCCATGTTAGTTCACAGTGCATTAACTAATGCTAACAAATACAACATTTGATGTTAATAATGTATTAGTAAATGTTGAAATTAACATTAACAAAAAGTGAAAAAGAAGTGCCGTTCATTATTAGTTAATATTAACTAAAGTAGTTAACTAATGAAACTTTATTGTAAAGTGTTACCAAAAAACGAATAAAGTGCATGCTGAAAATTTAAAATATGAATTAATAGTATGTAAACGCTTCTAAAATAAAGCTGGAATGATGTAAAACGGAGTGTTGCAGTTTAGTTAGTAAGGGATTTGACTCCTACTGATCTGTGAGAAAACGTTGAAAGGCAGCTTCCCCAGAAATATCCCTTTGTCTTATCTTTCTCTTCATGCTTCCAGCTTGTCTGTGTTACTGAAAATCCAATCTGTTGCTGCTCAGATAGAGGAAGGCCATTACTCTCCTGGATAATCACAACCTCTTTCCTCAGACTGTGTTGGTTTCTCAGACATCAGAAGCAAACAAATGAGATGAAGTCCAACCTGGTTCGGATCAAAAGTAGCACAAATTGTGCTGGTCTTCACAGCGCTCTCATCAAGAGAAATAGCAGGAGTGAAATAACATGTTTGATCTCGTCTCCGCACACAATTTCTGACCTCGCGTCTCTCTTCAAATATAACACGGCTGAACAACACATGAATCGATCTCACCAAACCTGTTGAGAACATTTAAAAAGACGAATGATTTTAGGAACATTGCGATTTCTTTAATTATGATTTTGTTTTATGAAAAAAATATTTTCACCCCAAAATTCTTATTCCCCAAAATAATTATTGTGAAAAGCATTTATACATCATTGTAGTATTTCTTGTATTGCCTTTAAAAAATTCATCAGTTTATCGATTAATTACCGTATTAAAATGTGAATCTAATGAGAATCACTTATAAAAAATAAATAAATAAATAAATAAATAAATAAAAGAAGCTGCGACGTGGGGAAAATGAGGAATGAGAAATCAGAGATGCAAATAAGATTTAATGAAAATAAGAGTCAGAATAATACAAATAATAACAAAAACCGCAAACAACACAAGGAGCAGAACTGAGACACCAAATAAATAGCCATACATTACAAGACCTGACAATCAATACTGGAAATACTGGGAAATACTGTCTTATGTTTTACTTTTATTAACATATTCTCTTCATTATAATATGCCCGAGTGTGCCGTGAAGCTCAAAGAAGCTGTTATATTAAACAGGTTTGGAGAAACGCCGTGCCATATATCGAGAAGTGTCATATTAATGTTGACGATAAATGCTTCCCCGTGGGAGAAGCGGCATCACCGTAACAGAGCGTCATTCACTATAATCACTGCCATACTACACTTAAATACAACCGCCACGCCATGCTAAATATTGTTCCAGGATGAAGTGGTGTAATATTGCTAAAGAGACGAGGAATTGAGACAAAACAAACCAAAATCAGTATGCAAATTAAAATGTTTATTCAGAAGAGAGTGTTCTCTCAGACTGGAGCTGCTTGTAATTTTAGATTTAAGGGGCATAATGGGATACATTTGGGTTTGTTATGTTATGTTCTGCATTGTGTTTTCAAAAAGACGTCCTCACAGACCGGCTGGTGATCATAGTTTGCACAAACCACACACACGCTTTGTGTTTACTACCTCAGGTTTCTCCATGCTGTAAAAACACAGAGCTCATCGCATCTGCTAGTATTTACACCATCTGAGGAATCATTATGAGGGAGATTAAAGACTAACTAGCATCTCTGTTTTTAGTGCATATAACACTTTTAGTGAGAGCAATAGACATGCTTTCTGAACAAAGTTTCATTAGTTATCATGAACTAACAATGAACATTACTTCTACAGCATTTATTAATCTTATTTGATGTTAATCTCAAGTTCTCAACATTTACTAAGCGGTTAGTTATCTTCATCTATTCTGTGCACGTTAATGTAGCATAGGTTCATCTTGTGTGGAATAAATTTGTAGCATGTGAATATCACAATATAACTGTTTATTTCTTCTTGCTTGGCTTCATAAATTCATTCTATGAATGTGATTTTCAAAAATTCACAGATCAATGGCATAAAGTCAACCAGCCGTAGTGACTTGCCATCCAGCGATTGACACGTTGTCAATGTGAATGTACTTTAATGCAGAGACACACGAAAACCACCTTAATTAGAAAGTAAAATACTGTTATTGTTTTGGCAATGTGAAATATGTTTCACAACCCGTTTTATTGCAGTGTGACAGTGTCAAATCGTATTGTGATTGGATTGTTAGTGTATCCGAACAGAATCAGGTTATTGGAGTTTCAGATGTTTTTACATTGCAATGAATTATCAATACATTATTTCCATTAAGAATAATGTGCATTGATTAATCTTTCACAATAAGACCAGGAACAGTATTTAGAGTCAGTGTTTAAACGTTTTTCTATGTCTACAGCCACCAAACTTGGTCCAGAGGCTTTCCGTTTTGATGGAGGAGCGGAGGCCACAGCCACCCGACTGAGTGACCGCTACTACATCCTGAGGCCAGAGGTCATCGAGAGCTACATGTACATGTGGCGTTTGACCCATGACCCCAAGTACAGGGAGTGGGGCTGGGAGGCGGTGGAGGTGTGTGAGACATCTGTGAAATCAAACAAACACATATTCAAAATGTAATGGGAATATTTAGGAATATTTAGGCTATTGGTCAAAAAATATGGGTTTTCAATAGCTGAAAGTATTACCCCGATATTAAAAATGTGGTTACAGAAAATAGCATATTTTTTAGCGTTACTTCGATGGATGGATGGATGGATGGATGGATGGATGGATGGATTCATGGATTCATAGACCAATAGATTCAATAATACATACATATATGGATGGATGGATGGATGGATGGATGGATGGATGGATGGATTTATAGAGCGATAGATTCAATAATACATACATATATACATGGATGGATGGATGGACTCATGGATTCATAGACTGATAGATTCAATAATGCATACATATATACATGGATGGATGGATGGATGGATTCATAGACTGATAGATTCAATAATGCATACATATATACATGGATGGATGGATGGATGGATTCATAGACTGATAGATTCAATAATGCATATATACATGGATGGATGGATGGATGAATTCATAGATCGATATATTCAATGGATGGATAGAGATAAATACGCAACCTTCTGTACTATATTTGATTATGCAGCGAGAGGTTGAGGATCTCAAGGTCTTACATGGCACTTATTCGCATTAGCTTTGGTAAATGAATGGTTGGCTATGGCTGTTCTATTAAATATAGCTCATGTTAAAGCGCTGCACTCCCTCCAACAGACTGACATGTTAATTACTGGGTGCAGGAGGTGGAGAGGAACGCAAATGCATTTGTCAAATCTTCAAACCAACTATGAGACAATCCTAATTATAGTCTAGATGTCTACCTTTGTTTGAGGTTAATAGAGCATTAATTTGCCATGTCAGCTCTTTTTTTATTCAGTGCTCAAATTTAGCGGTAAATCTTCTCCACTTAGAATAGCAGAAATAAAATAGCAAAAAAATAGCAGTTATGTTTGTCACAAACTGCTCCGAAACAAGAAGGTTGAGGAAAGAAGTAATCCAAAGCAAGGTCAAACACAGGCAGGCAGTCCATACAAACAAACACAAGGCAGGGAACACGGGCAAAAGAGTAATCCACGGAACAGGCAAGAAATCCAAAACCAAGAGACTTTTGCAAACCAGAATTGCAATGTAACACCAAACAAGACTTTGCAGGGAATGAGTGAGTGTGCATGGTTTAAATAAGCTGAGACTGACAAGGTAATGAGACGCAGGTGAATGCAATGAGGGATGATGAGACCGGGCAGTGAGTTATGGGAAATGTAGTTTATGAGGGAATGACAATAGTCTGATGTGGAGCGCCCTCTGGTGGCTCTCAAGGGCACTCCAGCTGGTGACCGTTACACTGTTGTTTTAATGGATGTACTCACAAATCTCTTGTAATGTATTCCTGTGATCAAAGCTGAAGTTTCAGCATCATTACTCCAGTCTTCAGTGTCACATGATCCTTCAGAAATCATTCTAATATGTTGAAAACGGTTTTCATTTCATTTTAATTTTTTCAGGATTCTTGGATTCTATAACATTTATTTGAAATAGAAATCTTCTGTATCATTATAAATGTCTTTACTGTCACTTATGATCAAATAATGCATCCTTTCTGAATGAAAGTATGAATTCAATGTCGCTTCATACACAAAAAGTAAATCTTTGAAACAATATGAATTTATTAATGATATCTCTTCTCCAATTCAACAGTCTATTTTACTATCCATGATTATACAATGCATGATTATATAGGTATTTGCATTTTATTATTTACAATATTTTTTTTTCCTGCTGTTGTGAACTGCTAATATAAGGTTACTGATACTGTACTAGGAAGTGTCACATGATCTGTATTGTTTCTTGGCACATTGTAATTACAAACATTGTGGATAAATCCTCACACTCAAGCGGTTTGTCTTCACAGGCGTTAGAGCAGCATTGTCGCGTAGACGCGGGTTTCTCAGGAATCAGAGATGTGTATGCCTCTACTGTCAGTCACGACAACATGCAGCAAAGCTTCTTCCTGTCCGAGACTCTCAAGTAAGTTCATTATCAGCCTCGTGTTCTGAATCATCTCATCTATGGGTTTAATAATGAATCGTGGAATCACAGTAGTGGAGTAATTTGCACTAAATGTGGCTAAATGCCGTTCATGCAGAACTTCAGTTGGAACTATAAGGATGATTAAAGCAAGATGATATAAAAAGACTTAAGATGCATTGATATCGTTTCTCTGCGGGTGAGATAATTTGGTGGTATTTTCTAGAGCTTTTGTGCTGTAAGCTTTGAATTTTCTTACCCTGTCAAATGCTTAAACTACAGTATGGACAGTACGATAACTCTTTGAAAATTTCACAGTACAATGGGATTACTCAGTTTGATCTATTATTGATTTATTTGGAAATCTACATGTCTGTTTTTCTTAAAAGTGAAGAAAACCTCTCCTAAATAATTAACAGTAAATATACTCTTTTGTAGTGTTTTTTATAACTACCTAATGAAATATGAACATAATAACCTTTCTGAGTTAAATGTAACGTTAAGTGACGTGTTCACAAGCTGTTTTACTAACGTATGAAACTCTGATTGAGGCGATTACATGAGACATATTTCAGTAAGGCATTACACTTACAGATTTTTATATATATTTTTGGAGCTCAACAACATCCGTCCTCGTTGACTTTAGTTGTATAGAAAACAGAAGTGTCAAATGTCCTTTTGTGATTCATAGAAGCATACAAAAGTAGACTGGTATTGCTATAATGGCAGTGTTCAAGTGCCCCATTATGATATTTTAAAGGTTCCTAATTTTGTTTTGGAGTCTCCTAAAAAAAGGTTTACAAGCATCCAAGGTCAAAAAACTATTTCATTTTCTCAGAATATACATTTCAGCATCACCTCTTTTCTCACAGTGTCTAAACCAGGGGTGTCCAAACTCAGTCCTGGAGGGCCACTGTCCTGCAGAGTTTAGCTCCAACCCCAATTAAACACACCTGAACCAGATAATCAAGGTCTTACTAGGCATTCTAGAAACTTCCAGGTAGGTGTGTTGAGGCAGGCTAGAGCTAAACTCTGCAGGACAGTGGCCCTCCAGGACTGAGTTTGGACACCCCTGGTCTAAACGGATCGATCAAGGATTCGGTCTCTCTAAACCCCTCCTTTCCGAGAGCCTGCTCTGCTGTGATTGGTCAGATGGCCCGGTCTGCTGTGATTGGTCGACCGCTTAAAGCACGTGTCAGAAACCAAACGCTCATTAGCATATCTGAGTTTCAGCTCTTCCTCAGCACTTGATACACAGCGGTTTTGCCGTATCAATGTCATCCTTTGCTTTCACAATGCAGAAAACATGAACCAAACTCTTCCAGTCTCAGCTACAATACAGTGTTTGAGGGGCAAAGTAGACGTTGTTCACAGGAAGCCATTGAAGACCATAGGCTAGCACATACCTGTCAACCCTCCCGTTTTTCCCGGGATTCTCCCGTATTTTACCTTGCTATCCCGCTATCATCCCGTTTAAATATTTTCCCATATTTCTCCCATATTTTTAATCTTTCTATTAAAAAATTTAAAAAATCCCAATGAGCGCAAACCAGTTACGCAGAAATCCCGCCCTGCAGCTAATTTCATTGGTTAAGGTTACTTAACTCCGGTTACTTAAAGGTCCGCTGAAGTAGTTTGGGGGGAAAAAATTGTGCGAAGAAGAACAGCAGCATCCCGAGGATGGACGAACATGAGAGAGATGGCATTGGAGACTATGTATGTAATGTATTATGTATGTAATACAGAGATTATGTATTTATTTATGTTAATATTTGCGCAATTAATGTGTATTTAGCCTGCCTCTTCTCCCAGCCCCCCTCGTTCAGATCTCCCTTATTTTGGTATCCAAATGTTGACAGGTATGGGCTAGCATTATGCAAATTTGTTACAAACCCTCATAGGTTTGTGCAGGAAGGAATTACCGAAGACTTGTTTCAGGCAGTTCAGAATCGATTCTTTCTTTTGGAAGACAAAAACTCAATTGATCGTGCACTTTAATCCTTCAAACTTTGCAGACCTTTTAAATTGACAAACAGCGACATTACACACTACATGAAAGATAATATCCTAAAAAGTATAATAAGGAAGAATGTCATGCATCCAAAAAAGCATAATAGGGGCACTTTAAAGAATGTCATGCTGTATTTTTCTGAGTTTTGTTAACCCTGTCCTTATGCGATCACAGATACCTGTACCTGCTGTTCTCGGACGACGACCTGCTGTCTCTTGAGGACTGGGTGTTTAACACGGAGGCTCACCCGCTGCCCGTCATACGCCGAACATGCCTGCAGGAGCACAGCACCAAGCCAGACGACGGACAGACGCGTCTGGAGTAATATCCACCTTTACACTCACATACACACACACATGAAACATGGATTCAAAGGCAGGGCCGCAACCTCACGGTCTTGACTTGGATTCTCAGCTCCTTTCCTGTAAAGGATCTCTTTATATAAATATATATATATATACACACACGCTGTGATTGTATATCTCTGAGCCGAGACTTCCCGCTCTCCTCGGTGGGCAGAAGCCAGCGCAATTTTCCGTGGACAATCAGTGAAACGTGACTTTCATGAGAAGAGCACCTTTTTTTCTTTGCTTCTTTCCTCTGTGAGGAAAAAAACGAATAACTTGCAGCCCCGAATCTGTGGGAGGAGCACCGTATGATGCTGGGCCATGCTGAGCGAAAGAGAAAACCACTTTTCTTCACGTCTCACCTGTAATTTATCTTTTCTTTCATCCTTTCATTGTGTATTCCTTTCCCACCTCTTCTGCCAAAGCGTTTGTGATCTTTTTTATTTCATTTTCTCTCCCCATCCGTGATATTTTGATTTTGTGGCATTGTTTTTTTTTTTTTCTTTATTATTTCAAGGCAAAGCAAAAGACAGGGGTATTTACAAAGGTTCCTTTGCAAAATGTATTGTACAAAATCCTTTCGTTTAAACAGGAATGATGTCATTTGCAGGGCGGGATTGTTTTGTGTGATTCTAGTGCTTATATTCTTTACACTCGTATTTTGTAATGCTTTGACTGCGTCGTGAGCCTCGGTGTTGTGCACGACATGCCATGTTTTCAAAGACCAGCATCACGAGAGTGGAAAAACACACACTTGCACTGACACCGTATGGCCACTAGGGCTGGGTGATTTTTCATGACAGTTTCTTGATTCTTCTTTTGATTCATTTCCAGTTCAAATTCAGTTCCAAAACACTGTAAACAAAGATTCATCGCATCATCACTCAGAAATGTTCTTGAAAGTCCCCTTTTGATGCTTTTTTATATTGTTTTAGTAGAAATATTTGTTATATTGGTGCGTGTAAATGAAAATAATTCAGCTTTGAGTAACATCAGTTGAACACAGTGTATCTTAATTAAATCAGTCCTGCATATTTTAACCCACAAAAAAAAAAAAAGTGAAATTGCCTGTGATTTTAGCACTATAGCCCAGCCCTATCGACCACAGTCGGCTCAAAGCATCGATGGTGAATGTGACGTTTTTTTTCCAGGGGTTTTCATCCCCAAAGCAACGCCGTCAGACACAGTAATGGTGGAATAAGTCTTTACATGATGAATGTGCGTGATTCATGTCATTAATTGTTTCTATTTTCTCTCTCTTTCTCTTTTCTAATTTTTATGGACATTTATGAAAGACTCGTTCTTTTCGTTTTCCTCAGGTGTTTCTGTACAAGTTTTGATTACAGTTATTTGCACTATTCATTACGGTAGTGCTGATCATTGTTAATTTTAACATCTCTCATTGTTAAATATTTTCAAATACTGGTAAAAGATCTGTGCGATTTATACATTTAAAACGAGTGCACAAATGCTCCAATTGTCTTTTTTTTCATTCCCTGCATTTCCACCAGCTCACATTAGCTTTTAAAACATGTTATTAATCATCGACCTGCGTTAAGTGCCACTTACATCCTCAAAATACTGCACACGATTCATAGGTTTTGGCATGAATAGTGTGTACTTTGGTGACCCCCATTAGGTTTTATAAAGCATTAGATCCACAAATCCCAGATAAACAATCACATCTATTACTTATTACTAGCTCTCACTGAAGATGAATGACTTTTGTTTGCTTCACTGCAATTTCTGCATCACCAAACTGAATTGCAAAAATAATGACCGTTTTCGAACAGGTTTCCCTAAACATCCTGTCATTGGCCAGACAAGCAGGTAGTCCCGCCCCAAATTCACATCATTGGTTGAATCGATGTTGCATACTCAAAGATCAATGTTTTGAAAGTGTCACAGCATTACACTTTTTCTGATTGGTTATACTTAGTGTCTGCATATCAATCTGGGCAAAGAGAGTGTACTTAAAGGAACGCTCCACTGTTTTTTGAAATAGGGCTTATTCACCGTCTTTCCTACATTTAGATAGGTGGGCAAACGCATTTTTGTCTCAGTGCATGCATTGTTTTAGTTTGGCAGCGCCGCCGATAGCTTAGCTTAGCATAATGAATGGAATCCTTTGTTGCCAGCTAGCATGTCATGAGTAAAAGTGATAAAAAAAAATATTTTAAAAACGAATTACTTCTTGTGGTCTGCGTATTCACGACGAGTACAAATAGCAATGCAGATTAAGACTAGGCGATTTCCTAGGCAGATATTGACTTGGGACTATATTGGGGGGAAGCACAGGCGAAGCACTACTACTTGGGCGCAGAGATATCACGCAACACCTGAAATCCCCCAACTTCCGTCAACATACCAGCGTGAATAGTAGCCGGCTATTTTTCCTACAGTAGACATAGTGAATGGCGATGAACAGCGGATTTTGTGAGAGACGAAGAGGTTGACTTCTCAGACAGTCAAGAGCCAGAACCATACCTCTATGAACCAGAGTTTTGAGAAGAGGAGCTGCGTGCTTTGGAAATAGAACGACAGGAGGAGGAGGTTGCGATCGCTCAACAGCCTGAGGACGTGAGGATGAGAGTCAACACGAACTGGTGGTGAGTGTGATATTTCTGCGCCTAAGTAGCAGTGCTTCGCCTGTGCTTCACCCCAATATAGTCCCAAGTCAATATCTGCCTAGGAAATCGCCTAGTGTTAATCTGTATCGCTATTTGCACTCATCGTGAATACGCAGGCCACAAGAAGTAATTCGTTTTTTTTTGTTGTTGTTGGTTTTTTTTAGCACTTTTACTCAGGACATGCTAGCTGGCAACAAAGGATTCCATTCCTTATGCTAAGCTAAGCTATCGGCGGCGCTGCCAAACTAAAACAATGCATGCACTGAGATGAAAATGCGTTTGCCCACCTATCTAAATGTAGGAAAGACGGTGAATAAGCCCTATTTCAAAAAACGGTGGAGTGTTCCTTTAACATCAACATTCATTTTAATGAGCAACATTAAAAATTGCACACTTCACCTTTAAAGTCCCCATGAAATCAAAATGTTATTGTTTTTTGGCTTTTAGTATGAATATGTTAGCCTTACTGTTATCTACAGTATAAGCTAGTGTGCTCCAAAACAATGACAGAATTCGCATTTAGAAGATATAAGTGATCAAAACTTAGTCTTTCACTTCCACCAATATGGATGAGTAATTTTGATGACATCACTCTGCACTTCAGCTTCTCATCAGATTTTCTGTCCAATCAAATGCTCTCTACAATCTGAAGCCCCGCCCCCTACATTATAAATAGAAACTGAATCTGCGGCTGAAATCAGTCACTTGTTCACACATTTACTATTTTCTACATAATGAATGGCACATTATGCACTATATAGGGGATAGGCAATGATTCAGACAGTGTAAATATGCTTTCCATTGGGATGAATGAAGTCTTGTTTCACGTTAGTGTCACATGACCCGCCGCAGCTCCGGACCAGAGACGCAATACACACAGTGGATCATATGTGTGAGTCGGTGCAGACCACTACACGTATCGGATCCATTTGAATACTGCACAGAATGCTGTATTTTAAAGTGATATAGAGGAGATTAGGAGGAAACTGCGGCTTCACTGAGATCAACGGCTCTGGCCGAGCTGTGATATAAATGAAACGCTATTGGCTATTTAAAAAAAGGGGAGGAGCTGTTTGATATGTCTTCCTGTTTCAGTGGAAATTACATCAACACGTTTAATAATGCTGCATGATTCAAGGCACTTCAGTGGGCCTTTATGAGCTCTTCATGAGACCTGCGGCTGCACATCAGTTTCCGCTCTGAAGCATCATCAGCGCTGCCTTGCAGATCCAACCAACAGCTCAATACAGCGGACCTCTCGGGCACAAGACAGCTCTGAAAGGTCAATTCTGTTAGTCGTTGCATTTCAAATGATATTGCATGCACAGTTTTGCCACTAAGGGCTCTGTAACTGCTCTCTTTTATGCCTTTTTTTCTCTTTCAGGTCAATTTCTGTCATGATGCATCAGCAGATTGAAGGGAATCTGCATGCAGATCGATCTCAGCCATTCGATGAGCACGTTGAGTGCTGAAGTTTGTTACCGTTACAGTAACACGAGTGTATTAACATTTGCATACATGCTTCTATCTTTCTCTCCTTACTGCACACTTTCCTCTTACCTGTTGAAATTAACCTGGTAACCATTTCACTTCCACAATGTTATGCATTTCTTAGTGAAACATAAGCCCTATTAGGATGGGACTAGTTTTCTAAACAATGTTTAGTTACAATTCTTGTCAACCAGCATCTGTGATTTCATGTACCATTTCGGACTGGACTGACGAGTTTATTACTGGGAGTGGGAATGTGTGTGTTTTAGATGATGGCGTTACAGAAGGTCATGTGCTGTGCTAAGTATCTGACCTGACACTGATATTAAAATGAGCAGTTTCCACTATTTGGCTCTATTTATTAATTTTATAATTAATTTTTTTTCGCCGGATACCATCCGTATTGAAATTAAATGAAAGCATCCCAAAGATTGGTGCGCAAACGGTAGCTCAGGTCAAAAGACACATGAGGAGGAGCATTAGTATAATAAAATGTCGGCAATCAGGCATTCGAATTTGGAAGGGATTGCTGAAAAACAGTAGATAATTTGCCCTGGGATTTTTACTGAGGTTGTGTGAGAAAAACACAGACAACATGTCAGATTCGGACAGGATTACAATCACAAAGTACGCCTGGGAGACATGAACTTCTCTAACATCCTTTCATGAAAACTAGTGTCATCCAAATAGGACTGAATGAGTCAAAAATACAGTGTATGCTGGAAACAATGGTGTAGGGTTTACTATGAAAGAGTTTTCACTCAGGAATTGCTAGTAAGTTTCACAGATAACAAAGAAACAGCAAGTAACACTGAATTAAATATGAAATTTTGTAGTAGCCTAGTTGTATAAACTACTTTAACTAATTTTAAATGGAAAATAAGGATTTTGTGGCATCAAGAAAGTTGAAAGTTATTATATTTTATTATTAAGACATTATTATTAGTATAAGAATTATGAATGGCATGCACTGATGAATTGTTCACAATAAGACAAGGAACACGAATTAAGAAAGTAGAAGGCTTGATTTTGAACTTTAAAGCATTAAATGAAGTTTTTTAATCTAAAATCTAAAGGAATAAACACTTTAATGATGGCTGTGTGAGATGAGAGGTGTGTGACTGAGATCTGCTCACGGGAGGTTGATTACACCTGTAATTGATGGAGTCTGTCGGCAGGATAAGCGCGTTTCCAGTAATTAGCACAGCAAAATGAATGCTGGGATTTTGTTATGCTACCTTTCATAAAGTTCTGTAAATGTATTTGCTGCGTACAGTCATTGCATTTTCTTCAGCTCTCGGCTTATATCAGTTATATTAATTACACATTTGTGAATATTAATTCTCAGTGATTTCCATTCGGGGTTGATCAATTATGTTTCCCTAGTTTGTCCCATCACAATTATGTGAAAGGTCTCACTGAGAGCATGGATCAATTATACTTAATGAGTTTACTAAATTATACTTTCAATGTCCAAAGAGGACATTTATTGATACCAAGACTCGTTCTGAGCGTGATCCACAGTGATCCAAGACTGACAAAAATAAAATAATGTAAAAAAAAAAACATTCACAGCAATTAAAACAGAATATAATGTGAAATTTTGAAGCAGAAACACTGAAATGGTGTTTTCATGTAAAACGTGCAGTACTCCAATAATGACTCGACTCTTTCTGTGAACCTGATTCATAAAAGTTCATCATAAAGGCATAATACAGCGGGTCAAACCAATTCATGAAAAATAATACAAGTATAATATGCACACAAAAGTGTCTATTTTTTTACATTTTAGCTGCAAAAAGAGATAAATCCTTTAATTTGTTCTGCTGCATGTTAAAGTGTTTCTTTTGGCTCTTTTCCAGATATCAGTCTGTGACACAAACGTTCCATTTTCCCACTTTGAAGTCTGTGAAAGTCATTCACGGTTAATAATAACAATATGGACAGACATGAGCAAAAATATTAGCAATAAAAAGACAGTTTCACCACTGTTTCTAGATGATTACATGAATAAGTCTGTAAATAATGGCAGTTTTCATTCTTTAGTGACCTGATCCTTTAAAGCAGGGGTGTCAAACTCAGTTCCTCGAGGGCCAATGTCCTGCAGAGTTTAGCTCCAACCAGCTCCAAAAACACCTGCCTGGAAGTTTCTAGTAATCCTGAAGACCTTGATTAGCTGGATCAGGTGTGTTTAATTAGGGTTGGAGCTAAACTTTGCAGGGTTGTGGCCCTCCAGGAACTGAGTTTGACACCCCTGCTTTAAAGCATTATACTCTTTAGAAGTAAAACTATGATTAGGTACATTTTATACTGTATAATATTCAACTGATTTGAATGTGTTATAGGGATGATTGAATGCATTCTATTGCGTTAAGAGTAAAAATATCTTTGAGATGCATTATATAATATAATTTTGAATGCATTATGCAATGCATGATAAAATGCTCGAAGTGAAGCTGGTGTGCAGTTGTTCAGTGTGACACACTCACACACACACACCTCCTTCAGTTGCTGTTGTCACTGGCAGTGACCAGGGAAATATGAGCTGAATAATGCAGGACTGTTCCCATCTCCTCCTGCGTTTGTTCCTGAGCCGTCATGCTCTGTAGCTTCTTATTCCACTCTTTCTTCTCACAGTGTGTCTGTTCGGTTTCATGGGTTGTTGAGCATCGCCTCTCAATTTTCTCTCAGGGTTGCTAGTTGGAAAAAATGGGTCACGAAAATGAGTTTCTCATTTTTAGAACAACTCTCATAGTTTGTGTTAGGGAATTGTTCACCTAAAATAAAAAGTGTAGCACCCTCATGTGTAGCTCGAGTCATAACTTCTGTTGTGGTGCTTTTATGATCTGGTATGTTTGCAGCCAGACAGTCATGGTTAGTATGAACTATAATTGAAGATACTTACACAGAGAAAATAACACCATGCAGGTTTGGATTTAAAAAAAAAAAATACATGGTGAATTATTCCTTCAATCCCCTTTAAAGAAGGAACTTGTGCACTTAATTTAAAGAAACATGTTTTAATCATGATTTGTGTTTGTTTGTGCTCTCGTGTTTCTCCAGAGGTCTTTCCTCATGATGCACTATGATTATTCTCTATGATCTATTTTCTCTACAGACATTCTTGGATCATAACGTATTTCAGAAATTCTCTTTTTTCAAGCACTTATGTTTGAGATTTTCATCAAATATGTGTATCTCCAGACAGAGATACAAATTGGTACACATATAATTGAGTACCAACATTTGAGCAACAGGAAAAATTTGACTTTTTGGAAGTCTAGTCAAGTCACCTTTATTTATATAGCGCTTTTTACAATACAGATTGTTTCAAAGCAGCTTTACAGAGATAACAGGAAAATAAAGCAACAAAGTATGTTTCCAGAAGAAAATAACGTAAGTTCAGTGATGATTAATTTTGTTCAGTTCAAAAAAAGCTCAGTTCAGTTCTCAACGGTGTCAATGCAGGCAGATCAATAATAATGTTGAATATTAAATTAAATGTCCCCAACTAAGCAAGCCAAAAGCCAATGGCGACAAAGGCGAAGAAAGGCGAAAAAGGCGACAGTGACAAGGAACCAAAACAGTAGTATCGAGTTCTTCTAAGCTATCTGGGATGCTGAGCAGATGAAAATGATTATGTATATTATTAATAAAGCAACCTTTAGTTGCTGAAGTTGTGGTTCTAACATATTTGTAACACGGAGTCGGCTTTGAAGCCTTGGCTAAATGGAGTATACACAAGACTAGATAATGATCTGAAATGTCATCGCTCTGTTGCATAATTTCAACGGCATCACCATTGATTCCATGTGATAATATTGGATCTAGAGTATGATTTTGAGAATGAGTAGGTCCTGACACGTGTTGTCTAACTCCAATAGAGTTCAGAATGTCGTTTTTGTGATCGTTTTTTGATCGTTCCTCCGTGATCGTTTTTTTCGTTATCTACATGTATATTAAAATCACCAACAATTAGGAGTTTATCTGCAGCCAGAACTAACTCTGATAGAAAGTCAGCAAATTATTTGATAAAGTCTGTATGGTGCCCTGGGGGCCTGTATACAGTAGCCAGCACAAATCTCAAACGTGATTTATCATTTACACTAGATAGTGTTACATTAAGCACCAACACTTCAAAAGAATTATATTTGAAACTGGACTTTTCAGTAATTCTGAAGATATTACTATAAATTACAGCAATACCTCCCCCTTTGCCTTTCAGACGTGGCTCGTTGTTATAACAGTATCTTGGGGGGTGGACTCATTTAAAGTAATGTAATCGTCTGGTTTTAGCCAGGTTTCTGTCAAACACAGCACATCTAGGTTATAATTTGTAATCATATCTTTAACAATAAGTGCTTTTGAAGTAAGGGATCGAATATTCAGCTACCCGAGCTTTATCATTTGCTCATCTGTATTATATCTGTTTTTTATTTGTTGAACATCAATAAAATTATTACCCTTAAATGGGTTTGGGAGTTTTTTGTATGTCCTAATTCAGGGAACAGACACAGTCTCTATATGATGATATCTAGGTGAAAGAGGCTCTATGTGATGGGATTTATCTGACCTTGGCGACGCGAGGCCGCTAGCAGACGGCCGGTTTAGCCAGTCTGTCTGCTTCCTGACCTGAGCCCCAGATTGTCATGTTTGAGCTCTAAGACTATGTGCCATATTACTAGAGAGAAGAGCAGCACCATCCCAGGAGGGATGAATACCATCTCTTTTCAACAGGTCAGGTCTGCCCCAAAAACTTTTCCAATTGTCTATGTTATGTGAACCCTATATTATTTTGCGGACACCACTTAGACAGCCAGCCATTGAGTGAGGACAGTCTACTAAGTATCTCATCACTCCTGCGAACAGGAAGGGGGCCAGAGCAAATTACAGTGTCTGACATCATACTTGCTAGTTCACACATTTCTTGAATGTTAATTTTAGTGATCACCGACTGGTGAAGTCGAACATCATTAGTGCCGATGTGAATAATAATCTTAGAGAATTTACGATTAGCATTAGCCAGCACTTTTAAATTTGCTTTGATGTCAGGCGCTCTGGCTCCCGGCAAACATGTGACTAATACTATGGTGGCTGGTGTCTCTATTTTCACATTCCGTCAAAGGTGAAGTCAAAGGTGACTTCGAAGGTGAAATACACCTTTCAATAGTTTGGGTTCAGTAAGATTTTTTCATGTTTTTGTATCTCTGAAGTCTCTTCTGCTCACCAAGGCTGATTAAAATATAGGGGCCGCGTTTACATCCACTTTTAGACATACATTTGCAAACTTCCCTAAGCCTTTCCCCTCGAGGAATCACCACCGTCACTCTGAAGTGCATTCAACTTTCGTCAAGTGGGCGAGACCTTTGACCCCTTGATTTTGATCAAGAGAGCAAGTCTACTCAATATGTACACTTCATGCAGATCCATAGACCACAATGCACCATGATTGTGATATCACAGCAGATCGCCCTAAAAATTCATTGATTCTTGAGACTAGTTCAAAACATATTCGTTTTGGGGGAAAAACAGCATTTCCATTTTGAAATTAATCAGAAATGATCACTAGAATGTTCTGAATACAAATGTCTATCTTTTTAAACTTGTAACATGTTTGTCAGTATTCAGCTTGAAACCATCCTTTAATTCACTTGAATTGTTGATGTTTATAATCAATATTTGAGACATTCATTTTGGGTCTGACACATGGAGTTTTATGACAAATGGAAGAAGCATGAGGTTACATAACATAACATTAAATACTTCTGAACTCTTCGCTACATGAACTTTCTCTTTTTCACAGTTTTGTTACAATGCTCAAGAATCGGTGAAAATCATTTATTGTATATTTTTAGCTGACATTGTGAGGGTGATGGATTTTTAATATCAATCAGATGCATTGTTATTTTTTTGTTTCCTCAAGATAACTTGCCGCTCCTTTGAATACTAAACCATTTCCGTTCATTTCATCACGTCCCTGTAACTGATGCAACCTGTCGTACCCGTGCACCGCAGCACTGCGGGCGTCAGGAGGAATTTGCTCCAGCTTCGAGTGTCAGAAAGCTCAGAAATCGACAGAAAGCTCAGATGCAAACGAGAGTGCTGGCGGTCCTGATGTACAGACTGCAGTTTTCCAGTGTCTGCTTTATATGCACTCAGGACTGATCAAATCTGCATGCAAACAAGATGCATGAACAGACGGCAGAAAGAGATGGTAACCGTTTCTGTAAAACCGTTTGATTTTACAGGCAATTTGCAGACATTTATTCTGCCTGTGTTTCATTGAGGCCCAAATGTGTCATTTCTGTGCCACTAAATGGAATAAAGATAATAATTTTTCCAAAGCATGCATAAAAAGGAATTACATTTTTAGCCAAAAAATAATAATAATAATTATTAGCTGAAATAAAATAAGCATGAACTGAAATCAAATATATATAAAAAAAAAGCTTGTTCAGCTCATTGCCAACATTTCTCATTTTCAAGATGAATATAACTAAAACTTAAGAAAAACTACATATTTAAAAAAAAAAAAAAAAAAAAAAACATTGACAAAAACTTACAGAAAATATTAAAACAAAATCTAATTAAAAATATTTAAAAACATTTGTCGTACTTCAAAAAACATTGTTTTTTTTTGTTTTTGTTTTATCATAAAATGTGTTAAATAGACTGAGGGCAAGATTCTAAAGTCTATTTTAATGTTCAGTCACCATGATTTTCCCCAGTCAGACATGTTCCTGGATCAACATATTTTGTACATACAGTAGTAAGTACATGGGGAACAGGACTGTAAAATAAAGTGCTACTCTTATCCCTAAAATCAGAGGGAAATGATAGGTGAATAACACTGAAGCACCTAACCCTGGTTTTAATCCTAAACTTGAGAGAAACTGTAAACTTGTTCCTCAAATCTGATTGCTTGATTGAAATGTTGTTCCAGGATCAACAAAGACGTTGATCCAGATCCATGTTGTACTTGATGAAATCATAATTAATTATTTTATACATGATTAACTGATGTTGCATTTTGCATTTTGCATATTGTTTGTATCCCGACAGGGAACAGTCCTACTGTTTGAACAACTGAATACATGCTTCTCCATCTGGACCAGACTGCTCAGTTTGAGCCGTAAAATGAAATGAGACACTTACAAACAGACTGGTCCCTCCAGCGGCACCTGATGTGGGTTTAGTGTCCGCAGGCTTCAGGACTGTAATGAGAGAACAGAACAGTCTGGAGAAAACTGGCTGCTCTGGATGGAAAGCGTTCTCAAATCCTCCATATGAGTCTGCGGTGTTTCCTCTCCTCTCCTGTGTTTCAGTCGAGTGCTCAAGAGCCCCTCCAAATGCTTTGGCTCTTAATGGTCCTGTTCACTTGAGTGATCCAGGGGCCAATGTTTGGCTCCGCACGGATCTCTGTGGGGTTTAAGAACCAGCCAGCCTCCAGCCTCCAGTCCAAACTCATTGTACTGGTGATGTTTGTCTAGGATTTTTATAGTTTAATTTCAGTTTACATTTCATTTAGAATTAAATTTAAAAAAAAAGATAAATGTAATATATTTTATTATTGTTTTATTCTATTCAAATATTTTTAAATACATTTGAAATACAATTTAAACAAACTATAAACTTTATTTTATTAGTTTATTTTATTTATTAAATCAAAGTGGCGTTTTTTTTTATATACAAACATAAACTCATAAACTAAACAAATTTTATTAATATTATAGTGGAAGATTAATAACTTAAAGTCCCCCTGTAGTCAATAATTGTATCCCTTGAAACTCATCTTTGATCACCAAAATGACATATTTAAAAGTTTTTTTCCTGTGAAAATAATTTCCTCATGCCTTAAAATAGCTGGAATGTAACTCTACGCCATTGCTTCATTTAGAGCACTTGGATCATGAATATGCAAATTAGTCTCCGCTTACATTCAATCACACAATCTCAGAATACCTGATCCACTCGCTCAACTTTACTGCAGTAAACGCTACACAATAGCAAGTGGAAATGCTTATTCAGAAGTGGAAGAGTGAATTATACAGGCTCGTCTACAAGTCCATGTATCAGAATGGTGATGCTTTTATCTATCACTCTCTATGTCGGACACATAACGGTAATTAATATGATTAGCCTTTGGCTTGACTACGTTATCAAACCGCTAATAATGTGTTGCTAAACATGTTCCCATTCGCCATCTCAGTCAGACTGCTGCCTTCGAAAAATCTGCATCCTTAGAAAGAGAAAGGCATATAGTTCATCATAACATTGTATGATTGTATTAACATTCTTCTCGCAAAGCGTCATATGACTTCAGAAGCCTTATAGTATAGTACACATGGAAACTGTTATGGGCTATACGTCCGAAAGTATACGTTTGCAGGCAGTGTTTGCACATGAAGGTACCTCACGAAACAGTTATAGAGAGTTTGAACGGTAGTATGTATATACAATAAAATTTCTCAATCTCAATATTTTTTAAGCATATTTAAACAATAAATTACTATATATAATATCGTAATTATATTCATTTAAAAATTATTTGAATATTGTTAAAATATGCTGAAAAATATGCTTTTTTTTACTTTCATTGTCTGACTAAAAGTCATGTTGGAGGATGATCTGTGTTGGCGTAATATATTAGCTTGATTCTGAGATATGGTAAAAGTATATCTGTGATGTCATGTGGCAGCCTGAGGCTTATTGAGTTCTGGTCTTATGGCACATACTCTTATTCGAAAAGCGAATTGAATTTGCATAGCTACACCACACAGCACTGGTAGTAATGGGATGGCGTGTCGAGCGGGGCACAGGTAATGACACTAATGACAAATCGGTGCTAGTAATTTGCATGTAAATAGCTGTCTTTATGGTGGGCGCACTGGTGCAGACTGTAACAATGTGATTACATCTCGCTTCCCAGCGTGAGCTGCTCTTTCTAATCTAATGAGTGGTATGTGGCGGACCTATGGGGCACAGTTGTGGCACGAGATGGAGATGAGTGTGAGACATGACGTGGGCTAAACACACAGAGAAATTGGCCTCTGTGTTCCTTAGAGCACTTCACGCCAGACTGCAATCATATTTGGAAGACGTCTGTTATGTTTCTGGTGTAATTTGAGAGAAATGATTATTTGAGGTTAGAAAAGTCAGCTCAGAAAAAGAGAATTCAGTGTTAAATGTATTATCCTTAAAGATAAGTGATAAGTGGGGGGGGGGGGGGGGCACAACTGTATTGTGTTGGGGGGGGGGGGGGGGTGCATGTTTATTATTTTGTATTTGTATTGAATCTTTCACATGACCTGGTCATCATCTTGCTTGATGCAACCAAATTAACATATTTAAATATGAATTATGCATGATGAATGACTACATTTCAGACTGAGAAAAACAGACTTTGGGAGAAATCAAGGTGTGCACTACTGGTCAAAAGTTTGGGGTCGGTAAGATTTTTTTAAAATGTTTTTGAAAAAAGGTACATTGAAATACTGTAAAAACAGTAAAATTTTGAAATATTATTACGATTTAAAATAACTGATTTCTATGTGAATACATGTTAAAATGTAATTTATTCCTGTGATCAAAGCGGAATTTTCATCATCATTACTCCATTCTTCAGTGTCACATGATCCTTCAGAAATCACTCTATGCTGATTTGATGCTCAAGAAACATTTATGATTATTATCAATGTTGAATACAGTTGTGCTGCATATTTTTGTGGAAACCGTGATTCTTATTGTATGAAAAGCTCATTCAGATAAACTTGATAGTACAGTCGTCGGTAGCCTAATATATAATATGAGGAAGCAGAAAGCTAGTGCAGGTCACGTGCTGCATTCGTCCAATCAGTGACACTAACACCGCAAATATGCAAATAAGGACGTCAAGGTTTTAGGAATGTAAAGTGTAAAACTTCAGTTTATGAATACCCAGGATTATTTGTTAAATTATGAGCAGTGTGAAACGTGAAGCAAGATTACCGGGGTTTAGAATGACCCATGGTTAACTAGTTCAAGTGAGGAAAGCCCTTTTGAGCACAACAATTAACTGAAGAAAGGTTTTCATAAGAACATGGTCTCATACTCTAATGAAACAGAATTCATTTAGTCCCTCACTAATGATCCCCAGTGTAAACTGTACATCACCCCCAGCGCAGCTGCAGTCCAGCCAAGCAGGAGCACAACACCGTCGCTGCTTCAATTCAGTCTTTGTTCGGTTTAATGCGAGCGATTGCCGAGCCGTATAATCGGCGGCTCTAACCTTTCAGCAAAACACAAGCCGCCAGAGAAATACTACGAGCAATAAGGCCCATTATACTGGCCGAGCGGCCGTTTGTCTGCTGGATGTGGGTTTGTGTTCTGCAATTAGAAGGCATTATGAAGACTCAATTAAACAATTATGAGCTCAGCTCGGGCCTCAGCGCTCACAATCCCCTGAAATTCAAGAATAAAAAGGTTTTGTGCATTCTTCATTGGATTTCACCGCTGTGGTTGCGGTTTTGCAGTCAAAAAGCACTTGTTTACACTCCACAAATAATTTGAAGATTTGCATATTTGAATTGCATGTAAAATGTCAGTAGCTCTTTATTTTACAGTATGTGTACTTATCTAAGAAAGTACTAATATAAGGTAACTACATGGGTTAAGGTTAGGTTTAGGTGGAGGTTCAGGGTTAGTACCTAGTTATTGCAATTAATAAGTACATGTCCATGGGGAACAGGACTGTAAAATAAAGTGCTACTGAAATTTCCATCCACTTAGATCACACATTTTTAAAGCCTAAATAATAAACTTTAATGCACATCGCATTTTTGCGGTAACTTACTGGCAGCACTATTGCCAGTAAGTTACCGTAAGTTCCCCTTTACAGTAGCTTACTGTAAATGTGTTTTACCGTATGATGCCCTTACCGCAATTTAACTTTACAGTAAGATGCCCTTACCGCAATTTAATTTTACAGTAAGATGCCCTTACCGCAATTTAATTTTACAGTATGATGCCCTTACCGCAATTTCATTTTACAGTATGATGCCCTTACCGCAATTTCATTTTACAGTATTATGCCCATTTTACACTATTTTATTATTTAGATTTTACATGAATGCTATTGAATTTAATAAATTCCAAAAAAGTGACTTGAGTCCATGTACATCAGCATATTCTTTATTCACTCTCACAATCAATTACATCCATTTTATTTATTTATTGTGATGCAACATTAGGCAAGGCAGTTTTATTTATATAGCACGTGATACACTTTGGCAATTAAAAGTGCTTTACACAGTAAGGAATTAAAATAATCACAAAATAAAAGCAAGGAAAATTAAAGTGCCCCTATTATGGATTTTTGAAAATGACCTTTCATGTAGAGTGTAACAGCTCTAAGGCCTCGTTTACAAGTGAAATGTAACCCAATTCTGATTTTTTGCTCATGTGACACAGATCGGATGTGTTCTATGATAGTGTAAACAGGAAAAAAAAAAACACATGCATTTAGATATTTCGAGATCGGTTTCAGGCCTCATTCATATGTGGAAATAAATCAGATATAAATCGGATATGTGCCAATGCGACTGTCATGTAAACAGGCTGATCGGATTTTCTGAGGCATTAGGTTACTTCTCCTAACTCTCCGACAAGAGCAACCCCGATGCGCATCCGCAAAGCGACGGATTGCCTGTCAAAACGCTGTGTCGTCGTAGGAGAGGAATGTGGACAAACATTGACACAACACATCAAAGGTTGGCTTGCTCATCTTAAAATTTCGGACCCACTGCTTCTCGTTAAAGCTCGCCACAATATGCTCCCACCAGTCCTGAAATCTCTCTCGCATACAATAACTGAAGCATATGCACAGGCTGCAATGATGGCACTTTTCGTCCTCCTCCGCCTCATAATCATGGTGATGTTTGGCGAACTTTGCATACATTGCAGAGCTAGCATCAAGCATATTTCATGTTTGTCCATCTGTGTAAGATAATTGAACCCTTTAAGCATGCGCAATGTTTCAGATAGTATGGCAATTGTAAACACATGAATTGGATATGGGTCACAATTGAAAGAACGTGTAAACGGATGGTCAAAAAAAAAAATCGAATATAGCCAACAAATCAGAATTGGGCATCAAGGCCTGCAGTATAAACAAGGCCTCTGAGGCCTAATCGTTTTTCAAACGAGTCATAAGCCATTTAGTTGTGACGTCAAGACGAAACATTAGCATATTGCCGACACCAGGGAAAACTTGAAACCCCTCAAACACTACAGCTGATCCCTGTGGATGCTGGATAGCATCATGTTGAGAAGACGCTGTGCTCTACAATGTCAAGGTAAAGCCAGTTTTATTTTCACTGCCCAAGGACGAGCATGTGAAGAATCAGTGGTTAAAGTTCATCTTTACCATGATATCATAGCAGTAGAATCCTAAACTTTTGCTGTGTTCCCTTTATTTCACTGACGACTGCTTCTCAAATCTCGGAGTTCAATGCAGGATTCGCAAACCGCTTGCTCTTGGAAGATGGAGTTCAAAATACTTAGTTTTGAGTTTTATATTGCATAGGTCTCCTGCTAACTGGCTAACATTATCACTGTCTTACCTATGCTAATCAGTTTGTGGGCCACGATTATCTATAACTGTGTCCATTAATGCAGTGTATCACTGAGAAACGTCCTGCTTGAGTCGTCCTTGTGATGGAGGTTCGGGTTGAATAACTAGTTCTTCCAGTGTTTCATTATTGGACTCTCGTTCGGATTGATAAGGTAAAATCGCCGTCATTGTTCGTTACTGTGTTTAGTTTACGGTGTAGAAAGCCTCAGGACAGCTGATGTTGTTGGCAATGTGTGTTTTTGTTTAAGACCGCGCGCTGTACGCAGTAAACCAATCACAACAGACTGAGCTGTCTGGCCAGTAGCATGTGGAAAGAAGTGATTTAAAGAGATTGATTCATCTGACGAGCCGTTTAAGAATCTTTGAAAAAATGTGGTGATGTGCAAATGTATATTATGAGAAAATTAAACAGTTTTTTTTTTTTTTTTTACCTTTGATGCACGTACACCTGTTGTAGGTAAGTGTTGTAGTAAATAGCATAATAGGGGCACTTTAAAACAGTTATAAAAACAATTTAAAAAGATGTACAGTACAGTTATAAAATGAATTAAAAGAGTAAAAAGATAATACATAGATAAACTTCTCATCTGGCAATACACCGGTGTATCATATTTTTCACAACTCCCAGTTTTACTCTGAGATTTTCCCATGGTGATTACACTGTGTCTGTGGTGTTCTTGCGGCACGCCTAAGAAATCAACGTATCCAAAAAACAAACAAAAAAAAAACGATTCCCTAAAATCGTCCATGAGAAGCTCTAGGACTGACTCACGGGGTAACCTTGGGTTCACTGCCCCATCAGTCCGCACCCCAGAGATTTGTCCGGAAGCTCTAGGAATGGAATCGATCCAGTCCGCACCCCACAAAACCTCGAGTTTAATTACACGTCAAAATCACTACTTCACCACAGACAGAGGTCATCAGCATGGTTTCATCTCTCAATTTCCCCAATTAAGTAATTTATGTTTGTCTCTTACCCAATTCGCAGTGCCATTTGAGTTCAGTTTAGAATCAAAAGGAGGATGCAAAAAGAGAACTGAATTCATAACAAATCAAAGCAGGGATCATGACAATACGCAAAAAAAGCATGAAGCATGAAAAAGCATCCCAGCTGGTCTTGACTGGCCTCCATACGGTAAACCACTGATGGCTGATCTGGAAAAAAAAACAAAAAAAAACAGAGAAAATGTGTGAGAAATGGTCATGAGTTTATTTAATCTAAATTTGTTCATAGACAGAGGAGGAATCAACTTGTGCAACAGCAGTTATTACCAGTCGAGTTAGTTTAAATAGTATAGCTTTATTGCATATCCCTTGTTAGGGAACTCTATTAATTGCCTGAATGTACAATTACGTTAAAGGTACACTGAGTAACTTTATGACCCTTCAAACTTAAATCTGAAATAGAAAGCTTTTGTAACATTACAAATGTTTTTACTGTCACTTTAGGTCAATTTAATGCATCCTTGCCGAATTAAAGTATTAATTTCATTCAACAACCAAAAAAAATAAAATAAAAAATACTGACTGGCCTAAATATTGTTTGAGTGGGTGCTGCTGTTCCCAGAATTTCCCAGAATTCGAGAGCATGCATGGCATTATCGTGTTGCAGGAATTCGAGTCATCAGTGTCCCAGTGTTTTGCAGATCAAGCTCTTTCATATTCACAATGTAGTGATTCATTAGTGAGCAAAATGAGCGTTAACTTCCGTGTGTGTCTGTCGTGTGCACAAACACTCACACACAGCCTCATTGAGACGTAAACGTCCAGCGGCCTCAGGCGGACGAGCAGCGGCTCTAATGGCCCTTCGCTAAGAGCCTGTGACCCTTAAACTGAGCTGCTTCCTTTATTACTGTCACAGTCAAACCACTGTGGTTTAATGCAACGCTTGAGCACAAAACGCTTTTTTTTTTTTTTTTTATATAGTTTCATCTTTTAATTTCTTCATATGATAGACTGCTGTTCAAAAGTTTGTTTTGTTTTTTTATGTTTTTGAAAAAATGTTTTTTTTTTGCTCACCAAGGCTGCAATTATCTGATTTGGCAAAAACAGTATATTGTGAAACATTATTACAACGGTTTTCCATTGTAATACTATATATTGAAATGTAGTTTATTTCTGTGATTCAGGAAATCTTCAGAAATCCTCTAAATATGCTGATTTGAAAACGATATTACTTCATTGACAGATCTTTTTTCTTGTTTTAAGCAAAACCCCACTTAATTTTGAAGTATTTTTTCAAAAAAGCATGACTTATGTAATTTTGCTTCTGTATCTTGATTTAAGAATGTTTAGATATTTTGTACTGGAAAACAATTTTTTGCAGTGCATGATCAGCAACTTTTTTTTATCTTGTCTTCATTTTCACTATTTATTTTACTACACAAACACACAAATATAATGGAAAAAAATTTGCACATTTACCGACTCTTATGCTCATGAAATAGTTCAGTTTATTAATATTAATAATTGGATGAAACAATAGCTTCAGGCAGTTTGAAGGTGATTTACATGCAGTGTAACAGCTTGGCACATTAAAATTTAAAGCATGTTTATCTGCATTTCACAACGACCTCATGCATCTCATTCAATCAGAATTGATATTATAACTAACTCATTCATTTAGTAACATGCACTGAAAGTTATTGTGGCTTTGACAGAACATTATAAAGTCATATGTTGATCTTATGCAGCTGTAATCAGTATTTATCGCTGTTATGATGAAACACAAAGCGATTCTGCTGTGTTTCTGTATAAACGCTTATTTTTCAGAAACGTGTCCTCGGTCTTCCCGTGTGCTTGTGAAGGCCGCGGCACAGGACATTTGTTGCGTTTATTGATGTGACATCCAAGGTGAAATCTCACAAACACAATGCAGTCGTCATGTCATTCGTTTCTAATGTGTGATGTTGATAATTCCAGTCCAGCCGCTCTGAGGAAAGTGAAGTCCTGACAGCACAGCTCGTCTTCGTTAGACGGATCATAATTATGTATAATGAAGTGCTCAACGCAGTCAGCTTGCTTTTAAGGTGACAGAACCATAATTGAGATGTTCAAATACTTGAATATTAAAGGAAACGAGCACAAATCACCTTGAGGAGGATTTTTTGCTCTTTACTTGTTACTAAGAAAAAAAAAGAGAAGAGAGAAGAAATACTGTTTTTTGAACTTTCTATTCATCAAAGAATCCTGAATAAAACTGTATCACGGTTTCCAAAAAAATATGAAGCAGCAAAACTGTTTTCAACACTGATAATAATCAGAAATGTTTCTTCAGCATCAAATCATCATATTGGAATGATTTCTGAAGGATCATGTGACACTGAAGACTGGAGTAATGATGCTGAAATATATATTCACATAGAAAACAGTTATTGTATAATTTTACAATCATACACTCAGAAAAAAAGGTACAAAAGCTGTCACTGGGACAGTACTCTTCAAAAGGGTTCAAATATGTACCATTTAGTTACTAATATGAACACTTTTGGTACCAATATGTACCTTTGAGGGACTAAAATGCACTCTTTAGGTACAAAGGTGTACCTTTTGAAAAGCAGTGTGAAAAACAGTGACAGCTTTTGTACCTTTCTTTCTGAGAGTGTATGTTAGATAGAGAGATGTCTGTCATGTCCGTCAGGTATAGGAATAATTTATTCCGGTCTTCAGAAACAGCACATCATTAGTGCTTCATCTCATCAGAGCAGATGGATTGGTAACATCTGCTGCAGAACATGTCATGATTTAATTTACCTGATTGCTTGTTGCTTAATATTTGTTTTGTTTTGTTTTCCAGGGCGGTTGATCTTATCAAGGCTTATCCAGAAAACCGAATTACAGGTTGCCCATAGGTGGAGAAACAATGATCTTTCACCGAGCGTTAATGGGAAGGAATCGCATCATTGGAATGAACAACTGCTGTGATTGATGCAGGTTGAAATTGGACATAATGAGACATTTCTTTCATGTATCTATCGCCCTGCTCACTGCTGTCAGATAAGCAGTGTTTCTGTGATCAGCACTGGTGTGAATGCAATGATCGTGAGTGTCAGTGATGAGACAGATGATGAGATCTCACCTTTAGAAGAGTCGGAGCAGGCAATCAATTCTACATAATGACATGCTTCACGTCACCACATAAACATGCTTTTGACTCAATGAAAGTCTCATCTGATGGCACTAATATGTGGATGAGGGACATGTTCAAGTCGTATTTCAGCCCAAAATATATTTATCTATTTCCTGGACCATTTGCATTTTTTGCACTGTGACATAATTTGACATATATTTTATCTGCAAATTCTCATTACACTATCTGCTATTTGCATGGACCAAACATTTGGTAAAAATGAATGAATGTGTGTGTGTGTGTGTATTAAGAACCATTTAGATTTTCATCATCAATTATTTTTTTCTCTTTTTTTTTTTGCATCTACTATTTTCATGGACTAAACACCCAACTCCACATAATGGAAAGTTTGGTAACACATAATTAGACGTTCACTTGCCTGGAATTGTATTTCACCACTAAATCGCACATGCTGTCCATAAGACTTAATACGTATAGACCTTATTCAGAGCAGCGCCATGAGAAAGCGAGGCTGTGAGGGATAGACTTGCCGTGTTTCCAATGCCATCCGCTGTAAAAAGCTGTATAAAGCTCCTAGATTACTTACAATTTTCCACAGTTTATATTGCCAGGAGTTGTTTGTCAACTGAAATTTCTTGGCAAGATATTTTTCCAGTGTTTCATGAGCAGAACAATCCAAAAACACATTAAACCCTAACCCTAACCGAACAGCCCATTGAAGAGATGCATGTCTGTCCCTCACGGCCTCGCTTTCATTCCCATTAAAAATCAAAGATGGCGCTGCTGTGAATAAGGTCTATTGAATAACGAAGACAGACAGAGAGCACCATTAGAAAGAGCCTGAAGTAAATACATCCTGTCATGTGACATTTCCAGCATCATTTAGCATTTGCACAAAACCGCTGATGCATCAGCTTCGCGCAAGGTGGACTAGAACAGTCTGAGTCGAGCTCCATGATAAAGAATGATGATCGTTCAGCCTTTTAAAATAATGAAACGTTCGCTTTTTGTGTACGTCGGCTTAAAAATGAAGCATGAGGCTCATTATTTTGTAAAAAACTTCAATTTGAGCAGCTTGCAAACCACGCATACTGATTCTCCAGATTGTGATTGGTGAAAAAGATTGATTCATGCATTATTGTGTTTGAATGCTTATACAAACTACCAACATGAGAAATGCCTGCAGGAAAACACTTAAGTGAGAGCATTTTTAAAGGATACTTTGTTTTCCGTAGCCTATTTTATTTTTCATCATGTTAATAAAGTTTGTCTGACAAATTCTATATACAGTATATATATATACATATGCTAGAATATCCTGAGTAGTTCCTAAAGGTTTACTGTACTCTTGAATGTAGAGTTACATAGCAACATAATAAAAAAATTGAATAATGGCAACTTTTAAGTGATTTAGTATGCGTAACTTGCAATTATATTAAAGGGGTCATGACGTTTGTTTGTTTTTTATTATTTTAATATGTTCCTTTAGGTTCATTTATAATGTTAATTAAAAAAATACACACAAAAAAAACATATGCATAAAAAAAAAAATTAAACTTCATTATGACCCTTGGCCTGAAATATTTCCGTTTTTAAGGCTTTGCTCCTTTAAAGCTTGTCAGTAAACGGCCTCTGTTTTGATTGGCTAACGTCATTGCATAGGAAACAGTATCAATGCCCACTCGCTATTGCATGTGTTTTGAAAACATTATCCATATAAAATCGTCATTTAAAGACAAACATTATGAAATCATTTACTCATGGTTTGTGATGCAGCTGCTGTCAGATCCAGTACAGTTGTTGCTTCATCTGTCACAAAAGTTTCATTGCAAACTAGTCATTAAACTGTGCCTCGCTGACAAAACAAAATACTCCGAAGTTCCGAACAAACATATAATCCTTCAACATGATCCGGGACGCCATTAAAATAAACCAGCCACTTGTTTTCGGCGCTGTGATCCTTCTTAAGTCTGTACAGAGACACAAAAGAGCTGTTTAAACTGGAGGTGTCAAAGCGAACGTTCTTTCACTTTTCCATTTGTCCTGTTGTCGACAGACTCAAGTGCGTGGAGTATCAGAAACTGAACACACATCTGTATACTGTATCAGTGTAGACAGCATCAGTGGTTATAATTATAACGCACACATCCAGTGTAGGCAAACGTCAGCCGTTAAGTGACTGAATGCAAGTGGGCGGGGCCTATAGTGAGATGATGTTTAACTTTTGGTTGATGTCTTGCTCTGAATTTGATTTCTCATATCATGACCCCTTTAAACACGTGTTGGTGGTGACCATTTAACAGGATGCTGTTACTAAACAATTTGTGTTTTTGGTGAAAGTATGGTGACAAATATCATAATTATTGATGTTTTAGCTCTATGCAGTATTATAGATTATGTTTTGTTTTAAAAGTTGTGTAATGTTTCACCTTTAGAGTGATTACTATTGTTCTTTTTGGTGAAGTTTCCATTTAAAGGGGTGGTTGATTATGATTTCACTTTTCTAACTATCTGCAAAGTTACGACACTCAAAGTTCAAAGCAAAGGGAGATATTTGCTTTTAAAGAAATAGTTTTTTAAGGACTACAACAAATGGCTGGTAGGGACTACACGACATTCCTCCCGGGTTCATAAACCCCGCCCCCGGCAACACACAAGCAGTGTTGAGAAGAGGAAGAGTTGTTGTAGTCGAGCACATTTTTGAGTCTGCTCAAGCTGTCGCATCCGTCTTTTCACATGCAATACAGTATGTAACACAAATACAATAGCGTGTCACTCTGTAGGCATCTTACAACAGTTCCCACACAAGCAATTTTATAGATTATCATGACAGAATATACTAATCGATGACTTGAAGATAGTTAACTCCACATCAGCTACATAAATTCATCAACTAACCATTCAGAAACGTCCTGTTGCATTCTACATGTTGTCACTTCTTCTTGAGTCTCTCCATCATTGTCTGACTCCAGTTTAAACATAAAAGGCAGAAAAGTTTCTGACATTTTAATGCTTGTCTGCGTGAGGTAATCGGAGCTGCTAACACACGAGCTCTTGAAGCTCCGCCCTCTGTACCGGGAGCAGCAGCTCATTTGCATTTAAAGGGACACACACAAAACGACACGTTTTTGCTCACCCTCAAAAAGGGACAATTTTAACATGCTGTACAAAAATTATTTTGAGCTAAAACTTCACACACACACTCTGGGGACATCAGAGACTTGTTTTTCATCTTGTGAAAAGGGGCATTATACCACCCCTTTAATGTAAAACTTGTTTTGGTGTATAGAAGCAATATAACCTTTTCAGCTTACTCAGTAAACTGATAGCAGGGTTATTATAGTTCACTAAAACTAAAACCATGAAAGAGCATTGTTACTTGAAATAAAATAAACAAACTTTAACTTAAATTAAAAAAAATATATATAAAAAATACGCAAATAAGAAAAGTTTAAGTTGAAGTGCTAAAATTACTGAAACTAAATAAAAAATAAAAATAATAAATAATAAATACCATAGACATTTTTTTAAACTAATAAATTTGACAAAAACACAACAAAATTACTAATAATTTAACTAAAATTAAAGTCGAAATATAAAACCTAATTTAAAATAAGAACAAAAACTAATAGTATATCATACTAAAATAACAGAAGTTAGACAAACTAAGAAACTTCTGCACGTTAAACTTGGATCCACAAGTTAAAAATCATTCATTTTGAGTTCATAGAACATATTATATTATGTTAGCTGAAGGCACAGTCTTGAACTTAAAAAAAAAAAATCCTGAAGTTGAAGTTTTCTGGGTTTTCACAATTTTTTTACGGTGTAATTAGCAAGACATCCAGGCCTACACAACTTTCAAACCCTTTTAAACTTTCTTTTAAACTGTCAAGTCAACATTTAGACTTTGTTAAACATTAATTTCTAAGTTATTCTTGAGACACATGCAGGTCACTTTCAAACATGATCAACTTGGACTAAGCTGAAATGTATTTTTGTAAATTTATGTGCTCAAAAAGTCATTTCAGCACTTCGACAGACCATAAACCTTCCTCCTCCAAACTATATTTAACTTCATTATAGTCGGCCAGGCATGTATGAACTATCTGAAGGGCAGAGACGAGATCTCCATCAAGGGCGGCTAATAAATCAAAATGAGCGACAGCACGTGTTCATTCTCTCTAAGCTTGTCGAATGCGCTCTAATCTGGTTTCATGTCATTTTCTTATTCACATAAACCCCGCATTCTGCCACCGCCATCTGCGATCCTACGGATAAAGAAAGGGCCAAATATAATTTCTAGAGGTTTATGAGCTTTTTGGGCTCTGCGCTTCTAGTTGACACAAGCATGCTGGTCTTTTGATTATCTTCGCTGGAAGTGTGAAGATGTGAAGAGATCTGTTCTCAAGGACGAAGAAAGTGCAGAGAACAGGCTTTCCAAACAAGTCCTGCATTCATGTTCTGTGGAGCTGATGCGTTTTCTGTGTCTGTCACCCTGGGATAGAATGTAAAGAGACGATTCAGCCTGAAGGCGGTTTTTATATTTATTACAGGAGAGTTCTGCCAGATTCACTGTTTGTCTACTTTGTCCTGATCGTCAAACAACACAGTGTTGAACTGAAGCGCAGGGAAATGTAACGGAGAATAAGGCAGGGGGAATCGATCGCGGGGCCTGGATGGAGAAACAGAAGGTCTTATTTCTGAAAGTGAGCTTGCGGTTTATTCACTATGTCACTACTGTATATACACTATACTACAGTACATACACCCACACACATATATACACAGTACACACCATACACCATACTTTCGAAGCAAAAAAACTGATTTTATTAAAAAGGAAAAACTGATAAAGTACATTGTGTAAGTATTTGTATACTTAACTCAGTACTTAGTCTTTTTGTGTATGATGCGACAAGCTTTGTTCATCTGCATTTGGGGATTTTCTGCCATTCTTCTCCTCAGATCCTCTCAAGCTCTGTCAGGTTGGATGGACTGACATTTTCAGGTTTCTCCAGAGATGTTCGATTGGGTTCAAGTTTCGGGCTCTGGCTGGACACTCACAGAGTTGTCCATAAGCCACTCTTGCATTGTCTTAGCTGTGTGCATAGGGCTATTGTCCTGTTGGAAGGTCAACCTTGTCTGAGGTTCTGAAAACTCTGGACTAGGTTTTCATTAAGGCAAACTCTATATTTTGCTGTGTTGAGCTTTCCTTCTACCTGATGAGTCCCCCAGTCCCTGTCGCTGTAAAACACCCCACCGTAATGCTGTCACCGACACACTTTACTTTCGGGATGGGATTGTGCAGGAGATGAGCAGTGCCTGGTTTCCTCCATACGGGATGCTGAGGTTCATCATACATGATGCTGAGATTTATCAGACCAGAGAATCATGTTTCTCATAGTCTGAGAGAGTCCTTTAGGTGCTTTTTTGCTAATTCCAAGTGGCTTTTCATGTGTCTTCACTGAGGAGAGGCTTGCATCTGGTTACTCTGCAATAAAGCCCAGATAAGTGGAGTGTTACAGTGATGTTACTCCTTCTGTATAATTCTCCCATCTCCATATATGATTGTGGAGCTCAACCAGAGTGACCATCGGCTTCTTGATCAGCACTCTAACCAAGGCCCTTCTCCATCGATTGATCAGTTTGTCTCTAGGAAGAGTCCTGGGTAGGGTTGCACCAGCCGATCGTAAGTTCTTTCTTAAATTGGAACATAAAGTCCACACTAGAGGCTTAGTAACTATTAGCTAGTTTGAATATAACTCTGTACTTTATTCCACTGCACCATTTGTTCATAAGGCAGAGCGTTGCTAGTAGGTCGTAAGCTCTCCGTAAAGAATGCGTAGTCACATAATATGACGTTTAGCCTCAATGATGCAATAGCAACCTTCAAAACTGTGAGCAAAAGTTGTTGAAATGCCGTGAATTTCAGTTTATCCTTCATTCTTTTGCCTCACGTTAACGGTAAAAATAAGTTTCCATTAAATACAATAGCCTATTTGATCATTAATAACATAAGTGTTTTTATTATAACATTCAGAAAATGTATTTGAAATGAAATTAATAAGGATCAATAAAAAAAAATGATACAAAAAACATAAGAAATTACATTTATTGATTATGACTGATATTTGACATGCACAACATGGACCGATGCACACGGCGACGGGCTGTTTAGGACAGGATCGTGTTAAAGAGCCGCTAACAAAGTAATCTTTTCACATAATGTTCTCTCTCTTAAAATTTAAGCGAGTGTAAATGCCAGCATTATCATATATGTCTAAAGAATTGAAGTCTGTCAGGTGAAAGAAGAGCTTATTGATGCAGTGTCTTGACACAATCCTGTCTCTGAGCTCTACATGCATTTCTTTTGAGCTCATGGCTTTGTTTTTGCTCTGATATGCATTTTAATCTGTTAGACCTTTTATATAATTTTTCTTAACCTGACAAATGATTCAAAGTCTAATTTTCTTTTTTCTTTATGACACAGACTGATGACTGAGCCTGTCCTTCCCGCCCTGATGATCTAATAGTTTTGGTCATCATATTATTTTCTTGAAGTGTGTATTGTGGTCCGAACGAATGAAGAGATTGTGAGCACTGGTCCGTCATGGGGTCCTCTGTCCATCTGGAGATTTAATGAGGCTGGAAGAGGCTTCGTCGACGCCTGCTTCCCACCTCGTGCTGCTTCACCCTCCGGATACCCATGATGACTCCTCACAAGACGTGATTGAGCTCATGCGGTGAGTTCAGATGAGACAGTCTGCCGCACACATGCTCAGATCTGAAAGTGGCATTAAAAGGATGCATTTCTGAACTTTTACACTGTTCACAACTGATCACATAAAAAAAAGTTGCTCAGGTGGATCCTTGTCTGGGATGTGTTCACACGTGGCATGTCTGGCTGGATTGAAACTAACTCATCTGCCATCGGTTAGTGCGGATCATTTGAATTAGAGTGAACAATGCCATCTGAACCCTGGTGCCACCAAACAATCGGACCAAGATGCTGAAAAGATGGGTCTCGGTCCGCTTCCAAACAAACTCTTGTGCGGTTAAGAATATGAACGCAACACAGACCAAAGACATGTAAACAAACCAAAAACGGAACATGATGTCTCAAGGGGAAGATCTAAAAAGGACAGAATTCTCAATCATATCTGTTTTTCCTCATCATAATTGTGATTTTCCAATCACAGTTCAGTACAGGCGTCAGATCCGCGTCTCCTCGCAGCAGATCTTCATTTGAAGGGATTCCTGACGCTGTTTTGACTCCTTTACACATTTTCTAAGCTCTTCATGAGTTCTCAGCTGGTCTAAATACCATCATATGTAGCTACACACATACAACGAGCGCATTTAGCTCAGAACACAGCATTGTTTTGGATATTCGGTAAGTTTTGACTCAATACGTAATAAAAAAACCTTCCAATCAGGTTGTGAACATATCCCTATGCCTTTAGGTTCGGTGTAAAATGCCAATGTGTCCGCTAAACAGACCAGAACTAAATGTTTTGTTTGGAGTTTTCTTTTTGGTCTGGACAAAATGAACCAAGTGATCCGAACTTCAAGTGTGAACACACCCCAAGTGGGTGTTTCTTTATCTATTATCGAGTTATATGCATGCATGCTGTTTTCAGCCATATAACACATTTTACCGTGTTAAAATCCAATGTTCTTGAATGTCACCGCTTTGATTTTAGCATGTTGATGATGAAGCTGGTTAACTTGACTTGAGAATTTCGTCATGTAGTTCTTCAGATGAGAAGACACTGTTCTTCACACAGTTTCTTCATGTGGTTTTTACAGTAAGTCCCAAATCCATGTTTGCCCTAGAGGGCCATGAAATATTAATTACAGACAAAATGGTGCTGTTTGTATTAAATCTGCTCAGCATAATACATTTGCATATTAGAGACCTACATAGGGCCTTCACTGTCTGCACATGTGATTTATGCAGTTTCTCCATTTAATCCACCTTCCCTCTTCATCACATTACAATGACAAATGCAGCATCCATTACAGGAAAATATAATGTATATTTGATAACGCACCTACATTTTTCAGTAAAATGTGTCACTTCAGCTTTAAGGTGTCTTTCTAAAGTGGGAATGCTTTGCTAAGTGAAGGAATTTCTGGTTTTGCATAACATACTTTCTGTGAATTTGTAGAAGTCATCTCCATTTAAACAGTATTTTACTGATAATAACTTACTTCCATATTGCTTCCTTTTGTCTTTGAGCATATACCAAAGGTTTACGGGATGATTTTGCGGCTGAATTGTTGATATTTGACAGACATGACAAACATTTACAATTATATATTGCTGCTGCTTATTTACTGAAGCTAAAAGAACAAAATTGCAGGAAATCTCTTTGAAACAACAGTTCTCATGTACAACAGGCTGAGCAGAAACACAAACTAGTCAGCAATGCAATGTCTCCAAATGATTTGATCATGTTTTGACAATGCTAAGGGTTTTCATGTATTGGGTCATTACATTAAAACCCCGAAAATATTAAATGATTCTGTTGTAATTTCTAGCTGTCAAAAAAGTTAAGAGACCGTGAACTTCGATTTCAATGCACTTTATAAGAGAGCTGCTCCATGCATTTAAGTGTACATATTTATTGAACGAAATCGCAGCCTTTTGCGGTTTAATAATCACACTAGGCCGTATTGGGTTTTTTATTGCAAGTTGATGGAATAATCATTGGGTTTGCCAAAGATTGTGAGCTTTATGAAATCAAATCTTGAGTTTGGTTTTAATATCCAGGAGCTCTTTTTATTTATTTATTTATTTATGTGGAATAATCTGTACTTATTACATTTAGATAGACAGAAAGTTCATTATTAAAACATTTGGAGTTTTCAGGTTTTTTTCACATCAGTCTATTGATAATAATAACACGTTTAACAGTCTAAATACTAAAATAGTTCATGAGCTCCTGACTTTGGCTGTCATTGGCTGCCGTGATTCTTTTGAAAATCTCCATCAAATGTCACTCAGAAGGGGGCATCCACAAGCCCTTAATCAGATTAAAGCCATCTGTTCTTTGCTTACTTTAAATATGTGATTTGGCTGTTATTGATAGCACTGATCCATTTAGCACAATATTTGAATCTTGCAAATCTTTGTCCTTTGTTAATGGAAGTAAAGCTGACACTCAAGCCAGTGACTCCTCGTGTAATGTCACCGAGTCCTTTCAGAGGAAAAAGCAATTAACATTTTAAATGGCAAACTGCATTAAAACCAAAAAGCAATTAATGTTTTAAATAACAGCGACCAGGGGGGCCTGAAATGGCACCTGCCAGTTCTTGTTAAGGGAGGCAGTCGTGCTGGGAGTCAAAACTTCCTTCTTGTTGTTTAGTTGAAAGGGATTTTTGCTTCTGTCCTGAGGCATTGGGAGATCGCAGAGAATATGAGGAGTTTAAATCAAAGGCATTGAAGATCTGCAGCACGATATGATTGGAGAAGAGGACCAATAAATGTTCTGTCACCTTCAGAAAAAAGAACCACGGTGGCTTGCAGCAACTTTTTATTTTTGCATCAATTTCCCGGGAAGGGACTATTTTGTTTTCTTTAACACATGGGATGGAAACACTGCTTTATTCGCAAATGTTTTATGCGATATTCCACTTTTGCACATACTGTGAGTTACATCCACAACTTTGAATGGAAACACAGCAGGTTTTGAGCTGTAAGAATTCCCGGCCACTCCAAAACATTGTGTTAATCTGTGAATAAGCCCACTGGGTTTTGTTAGCTGTGTCACTGGTCTCTGGAGGGCTTGTGTGAGTGGGGTGGAGCGTTTTCCCATCGAGTGCCGGGAACAGGGCTTTCCCCCGGGTCGTCTCTCTTACTCGTATAGTGATACTCTGTCTTCTAAAACTGAGAAGGATTCATCAAAGGATTCCCGCAGCACACAGCCGTTTAGATCCCGCTGCGGGGAATTGTTTTTAAGCTAATTCTGTAGAGGAAATACACGCCTCTTTCCCAGGACTGGAGGAGATGAACCGGGACTCAGCATGGACAGATGGGGTTGATGAGGAAGGGTTAAAGAAAGAGGGATTTGTGACTTTATTTGATGAGGAAAGTTGGTTCAGAGGTGGAGCAAATTATGAAGACATGAAGCCAATAGCTTTTACTTTACACAGTCCAGCAAAACAAATCAGCAAAACTCATCCTGTTGCATGTTCAGGTGAGTGAATCTTAAAGTCACCATGAAATCAACATTGACAATTCTTATATTAAGGTATAAATGATAATGGTAATCTTATTCAAAATAACTTCCGCTCCCTCTTGCAGTGACATCTCTTCTCTGATGATGAGGGCGGGGCAACCTGTCACTCACATGAGATCCACCAATAGCAAACCATCACAAAAAATCCAATCAATTCCCCATGAGCAAAATCAAGTCCCACCCTACATTTGTTCTTTTTTGAGAAGCCGTTTCAGTCTGATAAAAGTCACAATAGGGAAGAAAAGACAAGCGTAACGTCTGTTTCATGCCGACTTTAACTTCTGCCAGCCCAATCAAATATTAAGTCAGGAAATTGATGTTAAAAACAATGGTGAGATGAACTTAATTCATTACACACAGGTCAAATTGAGCCTGTTGTATTTGGGTATCTACAACTCTAGTCATAGGTATTCAATGCATATAGAAAATGTGTGGACTGTGTAGAGAATACAGACAATATTCTGAGAAATATTAAAAGTAATTTGATTGCATGCATTGAATATATAATATACAATTTGAGTATGGCTTTTTTCATTGATTTATTAATTTATTGTCATATTGATTATTTCCTTATTAAAGGTGCTCTAAGCGGTTTCACGCGTTTTTTAGGCCGAAACATTTTTTGTCACATCCAGCAAACATCTCCTCACTATCCGCTAGCTGCCTGTCCCCTGAACACACTGTAAAAAAACGCGGTCTCTGTAGACAGCCCGGCAACAAAAACAAACTGGCCCAGCCTGGACCACGAAACATAACAAGCAGTGTTCCAGCCAATAACCGACAAGAAGGATTTGGGGGTGGGGGGGTTAGTGCGCGTGCACATGACGGGGGGAGTGGGGAGTGGAGGAGAGAGAAGCATGAAGAGGGAAGTTAGCTAGAGGAGAGATGTCCTAGACAACGACAATGGCTAACGTTACAATTATATTCTCTTGAATTTTGATATGGCCGACACACGACCAGAGACGACGTTCCTAAGAACAAATAGCAAAGAATAGGGAAAAGGAGAAGGAACGCGCAAAGTCCCGAATATACATCGGAAAAGCCTTCGACTCGTTCATGACTTTTTCAGGAAGCACGGAAGGGAGGGGGAGTGGACGGGATGAGGAGGAGGGAGGGTCGAGCTAGTCTCCGTTTTGTTTGACAATACTTCGAACGTCAACAAGAAATGACTTCACCCAACATCGCTTAGAGCACCTTTAATTGAAATGATTTATTTTCATATTAGCTTATTTATGTTTTTTTGTTTATTTTATTATAATATGAATTTATTTTGTTTTCATAGTTTTATTTACTTTTTATATTCCATTGCATTTTTAAGTCTTAAGGTGATGATACACAGGAAAACTTTTTGAGCAATGCTGCTGGGCAATGTTGCCGTCAACAGGCAACCAGATGAGACACAGGGCCCATGACCGATCTAAATTATCCAGTTGGATTTTTATTGCCCATTTTCAATGGGAAAGTGCCCATGCAACAATCATTCGGCAAGATTGCCCAGCAACATTGCTCAAAAAGTTGCCCTGTGTATCATCACCTTAAAAGGTGAAATGGGCATTGAGATGTATGGCAGTCCATTCTCCAGGTTTAGACCTCTTTGACATCCACATTGTCTTTAAAAAATGGTGTTTTGAAAAGAAAGAATGTACTTAAGGTTGGCTAAATGGCTAAAATGTATTCAAAAGTACAGATTCTTAATGGAGGTCATTTGACTGGTCAGATTACCATAAATGAGGTCCATTTTACAAGTAGATTGCTCTAAGCGGCTTCTGATTTATAGTTAATTTTGCATGGTTTAGGTATATGAACAGTCTTTGCACTTGTGCCTGTCCTGGGTATTATATCACTGATTAGAAAACAGAGAGTTAAATAAAGCACTCTGGGCAAAGCCAAAACTCTTCTCTTTTTTTTTTGCAGCACAAACATGACGCAACAAATACATCACTGAGACGAATGTTAAGATTCAGGGCATGGAGAAACGGCTCAGCTGTGAACGAGACGAGACAGTGGAGAAATGTTTTCGGCTAATCAAGGAACAGCAAACGGGCGATGATTCAGAGCAAAGTCGCTTTAAACTGTGAGAGGAACATTAAAAGTTTTTAGTGCACTACCAAGATGTCCTAGAGAGGCCCGAGCCCTGATTGCGGCGGTTATTGATGTACCAGCAGGTGTCAGCAAAGCAAATGCAAAGTAGGACACAATGTGTGGCGCCCCAGCAGCTGAATAATTCATCCAGAGCATTATTAGTCAGCGGAGGTGGAACTGTAGAAGTCTGCAGGGAGACATGAGCAATTGATTTCTGTGCAAAACTTGGCTGCTTATAAACCGGTTAACTATGTGAATACGGTGTGTGCTTTGGATTGCCGAGGTTAAGCGGTGTAGTGTGAATAAACAACAGAGAGAGTGAGATCAACCGTTCAGAGTTTCAACCCTCCAGACACTCTCTCTCTCTCTCACTCACTGCAGTTTTGTCTTGGCTCATTTTTTATATCTCCATTCCTCATCAGATCCTCTTTCCATCAGATATTTAGCAGCTCTCCAGCCTTTATAGCCACGATAATGCTCACTAATGTTAATGGTATTCTTACAGATACAATTCAACTCTTGTTTTTAGTGCCTGAATCCACAACTATATGCTGCGCAATTTAAAGGGATAGTTCACCCAAAAAAGAAAATGCTGTTATTATGCATGGCAAAACGATTATTTAACAAAACTAGGAGTGGGCGTTATGACCACAATCTTGTATATGAGTAATTTATGTCATGATAGTGATACATATCTGGTATATTTTTGCTATGATAACAACATGAGATCATGCAATCATACCATGCTATGATAACAGTGACATTTCACAATTCTCAAAACCAATTTATATACTACAGCAGAAACTAATACTAGACTAACTAGGTAAAATGTCCTCAAACAATTAATGAAGAAAAGCAAACAATACAATAAAAACAAAGCTAAATGCTTTTTTTCATGTCTTTTTTTTTCATATCTAAAAAATTACCCTTTTTTGCTCCACAGAAGAAAGAAAATCACGTATGTGGAACAAATGCCAGAAGTTTTATTAATTCCAGAAGCTTTATTAATGCCAGAAGTATTACATTATACACACTAAGAGCAATGATTTTATGTCTGTGTTCTCTAAAAATAAAGTAAAACTCCTGTAGAATGTAATTCATATTAAGTCATGCTTGATAAGAATTTATATTGCTTGTTCTATCAGGGATGAACAGTAAATGCAAATCTAGCTCTGTCTTAAAGATAAGGTAGGCAATTGCAAAGAGGCTTGCAATAGCAAGCTAGCTTTGAAAGCATAAGATCTCACCCTCCCTTCAGAGCATCTCCAAATCCTCCGATATAACACACGAGTCTGCAAAGCGTCACGAGAGACAACGTTACATTACCTCATGTCTCAAAGCAAATACTGTAACATTACAATAATAATGAATGTAAACAACTTGCAGAGCTCTTGTACCATCTGACTGCTGCAGATTCATTTGGGCGTTGATATGTTGTTGACATAGAATCTGAGTCTGAGGACGTGAATGGCTCCGGGTGGAACACGGGTTGCCATCTCGTAATTACGGTTCCATCATGGCGTGAACGCAGCATAGGCTCATTGTTTTGGTTCAGGAGGAACTGTAAAAGGCGGTTGCTGTTTGTTTGTGGCACTCGGTGACTGGCGTCTGTCTAACTCTGTATAGCATGAAACACGCGGATGACGTGCTGATGTCTTTGCGAGCAGGTGCGCGGAGGTATGGAAATACATATGTTGACAGGCAGGTTATCATTGCATTCGGACCAAATTGGACTGATTGGACGAACATTTCTTGTATCTTCATATCTTCCACAGAAGATATATGTATGTTTAAAGGTCCCTGTGGTGAAAATCAAGTTTTTAATCTTGTTTATATGTCTATGTGGTGTTTTTAATATGCTTTAACAGAAACCATGTGTAAATTCATGAGTCATGAAAAAAACATGGTTTGAAATCGCTGGTGTTACTGACGTCACAAACTACCTTGTAACCAATCAGGTCAACGTGTGATCGTCAACGAGTGGATCTCTGAGATGCTGTGAGTGAGTGGAGGCGGGGCTCATTTGCATATTCATAGAACTGCATATACTAAATGAGGCAAGGGTGTAGAGCTACAATCAATTTTAAGGAATAATGATTTTTTTTCAAGGAAAAAACTTTTAAATATGTCATTTTGGTGATCAAAGATGAGTTTTAAGGGATAAAATTATTAACTACTGGGGAATTTAAATATTTTGACCACTTCTATTATTGATTACTGTCCATATGTGAAGAGAGTTTCAACCAGTATAACAAAAAGTGTTTATAAAACAAATTGCCTACCTTGCCTTTAACACATTCCCAATGAACACTTACCTAATGCATTTTACAGAACAAGGGTCAGAGAATTATGCATTTATATGAGCTTGTTTCAGTATGAATAATGTTTTAAAATGACTGAAGTAAGTCTACCTATGTCATCTCCACAGTGAAATTTAAAACAGGTTTTTGGGAGAAACAAAGCATTCCCAGAGGCTCTAGAGTTACAGACATGTTTCATCCACTATCTGTAAGCCGTGCCTCTCGCCTAGAGCTTTTCTCATCCCACAAACAAGTCTCCGTCTTAATCTCTGAAGCAGCTGCGATGAGCTGCTATCAATCTGCCAAATCTTATCACAGCCCGTTGAAGAAGAGGCACAAATGAAATTACGCCTATGTAAATGTTCCAGCATAAAGGCGATATGAAGGGCTCAGATTATTCTCCCATTGGGGACGAGAAATTTGAGTTTGTACCTTGTCTTGCGTAACCAGACTTTTGGCTTGAAGTCAGATCCACAGCTTTTTCTGCCCAAGAACGACAGGAAGAGATCGTCTGGCTGATATATAAACTGTGTTGTTTTGTGGCTGAATTATAGTAGATGATTTATTTTTAAATATTATCTCACATAATGACATAGCAGTTAATGAGGGTTCCACAGAAAGAAACTGAATACATGTGTTGCTCAGCTGATGCTTTACACCTCTTGAGTAAATATATGAGACCAGGCAATCTGGAGATATGAAGCCAATATTAACAGATGGCATCATGCAGACGATGAGTGTTACACGGAACTGTTGTTAAGGAAAGCGGCTGCTGTGGCATTGAATAATCAATCAAACTATCAGGCTGTGCTGGAAGAGCATACTAACATACTTTTACTATTTCTGCAGTATCACATTAACCCTCTGGTGTTTCTGGTCACACTTTTTTTTAATTATTAAATAAAGGTACTATTTTTTTTTTTTTTTTTTTTTTTATATATATATATATATATTTTGTATTTTGAGGGGATTTTATGGTATTGGAAAATATTCACCTCTAAATTATGCACCAAAATATAAAATAAAACAAATAGAACATTTTAATTAATACAATGTTTAAGTTACAAATAGAGCAAACATATTTAAAATACATTGCATGGAAGTTTCGTTCACTGTAAAAAAAAAAAAAAGGGGTTAAAGTACTATCAACTTTTAAATCATTTCAACTTTTCAAATTGCATAAACTGACTTTAAAAACAAGCTGAAAATTGATTAACCTATTTTGATGGGCTATGTAAAAACACATGTTGTCATAACTTATTGATTATATATTTTTTTACAGAAAAAAAGCTGCATTTTTTAATCTCATCATTTGATTTTTAAATAAAAGATTGGGGGTTAAAAATGCAAAATATAAGATGCTAACTGGGTCAGCACTCATATGCAACTTCTGTAATGTCTGAAGTTTTTTATTTTTCTTCTTCTCTCTAACATTTACATATTTCAATTGAATAAAACGGCAACAATAAAAAGAACTAGCTTGGTTTCCTGATTACCTTTGTAAGGCCTGTGAAATTGGTCCAATATGCCGGTCTGCCAATACACAGGGAAGGTTATCACGTGTTCTGTCCTTACTCGTGCAAAGTATTGGTTGGTTAAATTTACAATACATTTAGTTATGTATTCTCTCGTTAATTCATCTGACTCCATAAATTAAAAGGTTTAATGATATCTGTGGATCATTAATCATGAGTGAATGTTTGATCCGATCTGAGGTACAGAAAAGGCCCCGATCTCCCTGCTGCACTTCCTTAAATAGACAAACCTTTTCACCTGGAACCATGTGCTAACAATAGAAATTTGCATTCAGAGGTACACTGTAACACCTCTTGAAGATGACTCAGAGGTGAGACTTTCGTCTCGATGGTGCACGAGGGCCAGTTCAAATGATAATCTCCAGAGAGGTCCTTTTGTCCTCTCAGGGCCTGGCCACCCCCAAAACAGACTGTCTGGAATTCCCTAATTTATCAATTCTTACACCTTAAAAGTCTATGGATATCGCCGCCAGTTCATACGGCCACATTAACACTTTCTCCAACAAGCGGATGCAGTGAGAACTGATTTTCAGCATAAACCCTATTGACTGAATTGCAAAAAATGCAAGTGCTGTTCTGTGCACGTCAAGTTTTGAGACAAAACGTATGTAAAAAGTGACGCAAGCAACATTCCAAGACTGGTTGCCCACTGAAGCTAAGCAGGGCTGAGCCTGGTTAGTACCTGGATGGGAGACCTCCTGAGAAAAACCAGGTTGCTGCTGGAAGAGGTGTTAGTGAGGCCAGCAGGGGGTGCTCACCCTGTGGTCTGTGTGGGTCCTAACGCCCCAGTGTAGTGACGGGGACACTATACTGCCAAAAGAGCACCGTCCTTCGGATGAGACGTTAAACCGAGGTCCTGACTCTCTGTGGTCATTAAAAATCCCAGGATGTCCTTCGAAAAGAGTAGGGATGTAACCCCGACATCCTGGCCAAATTTGCCCCTTGGCCTCTGTCCATCATGGCCTCCTAATCATCCCCATATACTGATATACTGATTGGCTTCATCACTGTGTCCTCTCCACCAGTAAGCTGGTGTGTGGTGGGCGTTCTGGCGCAATATGGCTGCCGTCGCATCATCCAAGTGGATGCTGCACATTGGTGGTGGTTGAGGAGATTCCCCCTTCTATGTAAAGCGCTTTGAGTGCCTAGAAAAGCGCTATATAAATGTAACAAATTATTATTATTATTATTATTATTTCCAATGCTGTTCTGGACAGATGCCAGCATTGTCCTGCTGAGTGATCGTGACATCTTATTTTTCGGAAGTGGAGAATCATGGACAGATTTAATTAATTCTTTGATGTCAAAATATCAAAACATGTTTAAAAAAATATAAATATGACCTTCAAATTGACATCCTCATGTCAGCTAGCTGTCAATGAGTAACTTTAAATCTTTTTTTCTGTCCATTTGAGACAGTACTCATGAAGTTGAAGTGTCTGAGCTTGTCCAGATTAGATTTCTGAAGGTCTGTTATTGTATAGAAATAATTATTTAAAAGTTGCTGACTTCAACATCCACTGCCTTACAGAAATGACTCGTATCCTGACAGACAAATGTGTTGCTGAGGACACCGAGATCTCATCCGCATCCGAGGCGTTGGGTGGGCCGAAGAGCTGTTGTTGTCTCTATTGATATTGTTGCAGTTGGTTTAGTAATGTAACACACTGTCCTTGTTATTTCATTGCCACACTGTGACCCGAAGTGCATTCGCTGATCAATACAAGTCCAGGCTTGTGAAAGAGGTCACTTGAAATGTTAATGCGATTGCAATCTGGTACGAGATCCATTTTCTGAGGAGGATGCTAATTTCTCAAACCAAGAGCGCTGTGACCTTACGGTCATGCTGTAGGAGGAATATTCTTTAAAATGAGCCATATTTCATGAGTCATCAGTTCATACTGATGTTGTCTTGTTGAGGACATGCAGTTCTAGACTCAAAAAAGTTATGTCAGAGCATCTCACATCTCATGCAGGTCATGAGTGTTGGATTGTGGGGCATCTGAAGTGTGGAGGCTCAGATGAGCTGGTTATTATGGTTATATAACTAATTAGTATTCATGAGCCATGCCTTTATCATAGTAGGATTCATAAAAAGGATTCAGATTCTAGACCGGTAGGCCTTATAGACTTTCTTTTTGTTTTTTTGTTTTTTTTGTTTTTTGCCTGTTTGCCCGTTTTTTGACACGACTGTATTTAAACACAGATTATTTGCATAAACATGCATAAACCTACATTTGAGTTTGAAAAAAGGTCTGCAAAGTCACATAGTCACTCTAGCGGGAGTTATTCTCTATATCAGTCTCACTATTTCTGAACTCCCTGAAACACCTCCATTGTAGTTTTCTTCTGGGAACAAACACGTCACAATATTCCTCATTTAAATAATTAATACGCAGAATAAAGGGGCGGGGCTTGGTTGAGTTAGTTAGTAGTGTGTTGAAACTGCCGGTTATGGTAAGGGGTGGGACATTTCCCAAACACACTCAAAGCACTTGACCAATCACAACACTCTGCTCCAGCCGACCAATCAGAGCACATTGTGCTTTTCAGAAGGAGGGGCTTCATAGAGACAGGAAGTAAACAGAGCGTCACTGACAGACTGGGAAGAGAGGAGCTGCAACAATATCAAATAAATGGAAAAATAATGTGTTTTTTGAACATTCAAGCATGAAAAACTAGTAGGGCCTAAAAACAAAGGCTAGTATTGTTAGCATTGTCCTTGAGCCTTTCTTTTGTACTGTAAACGTCAGTCCAATATGACGCTATCTAAGGCCAGACAGGTGATTAGAATAAAAATGTTATCTAATAGATATAACCATACTTATCCCATTAATCACAGTGTGTTAAGACAATTGTTTTGTATTGCAAGTCTTCTAAAATTATATGCTTAAATATAAGCTAGTATTCTCTAATCAAATATGCACTAATTTGCAAAAATACCCAGAACAGAAATCTAAACATTGGATATATATAAAGGCATGTAGGTTCACAATTGCTCCATAAATCAGAAAATACTGTCAATAGTCACAAAAAAATTGTGGGAATAAAATCAGGCGAATGTTAAATGAACAAACACCTCGAGAATATATAGATATGAATAAAACTGTAAAGTTTGGTGTATGTAAAACTGCTGAAGTGAGATTTCTGGAAAAAAGAGAAAAAAAATATATTATAAGTGTAATAAAACACTTAAATGTGTATTTTGAATGTTTTTTTCCACTAGTCTGAAAGAAGATATTATGGAGACAAAATAGCCCAAAATCTCAAAATTGACCAATGGCTTTGTCTGTTGTGTTTTTGTCTAATGTTTGGGATTGTAAACACGTTATCAAATTGAATTTACTGGTCAAGAGGGATTGTTGACTCACAATCCATTAATGTGGTGAAACATTTCAAGGACAGTGCCCATTCGTTTCTGCCAAAAAGCTTAGACATATATCTTTCCCCTAGTGTTTTATCACTTTTAAAAAATTGTTAAAAGAGCTGGCACATCTTTTCCACTTCATTTTCTGTTTCATAAAGCCGCTCTAGGCTGCCAAGCTCCGAAAGGACGAAAACAAATGAATAAACATAATCAAAGATGGACTTGAGCATTCGACATCCGATAGCTTTGTGTGAGAAACAGACCAAGATAAGGTGTTGTTCAATGAAAATTCTTATTCAATGAAATCTTCAGTCAGTGTAATAATGAAATGCTGCCTAATTGTAAAAACTCGTGCCTCTCATTTGAAAGATGCACAGTTGATGATTGACAGTGGCGATAGAAAATCTGTGATGTTAGTGATCGTCATCGGCATACACAAATCTGGCCATGTTTCTAAAATGGCTTCAGGATCCCATTTATTCAGCCTTTGAGTTGAAAGCTTGTCAAAATAACCCTGATTTATGGAGGCAACATTCATATCCTGCCACATCTCAGCAGATGCGTTGGACACAATGTATAATTCATGTGAATGCCAAAAAACTGCTCTCACTTCAAGCTTTGTGAACATAGTTGTGTGTCGGTCTGTACTTCAGGTCTTCTGGTTGGTGTTAGAATAGTTTTTCTCAGGGGAATTATGTTTCTTGTTGCACCTTCAGCTCTAAGACTGAGAAACATGAGACTTGTTTTGGAATGAATGCAAATGGCAAACAAACTCATTGTGTGATTGGCCTGAAATTCAGTAACGCTACAATGACATTGTCCTGCTATTCTTGATAACCAGGGTGGAGCGTTGAAAAATGTAACATGGTATGAAGGATTGTTTTTCAAAGCCTGACCTTACAGTGTTTGTGCACTGCTGACCTTCTTCAAACTCTGCAGTTTGTTCCAATTCACTAACACTAACTTCTGTAATCAAAGATCAGATATTTTTTTATGATTTTTTTATTTTTTTTACCAAAGAAATTTGAGATTTAAGTCTCAACATATCTGTCATTGACTTTCAAAAGTAATTCGAAATGAAACCCACTGTGAAAATATGTGCATAATATAATACAATGCAAAATTGTTCCCTCGCGATCGGAAGCTCCTGTAGCCGCCGCATACGCATTTCAAAACATCACAACGTGAAATGCCACTAAAAGCGGTTTGTGAATAGGTCTTAGTGAGTTAGGAGTCCTCTCGACTTCTTTTAAGCTGTCCCAGGCTTAGGTGCTACTTTTAGGGCTAAAATGCTTCGTGAATTACTCTTAGTCAAAAAAATTAGGAGTCCTAAAGTTACGAGTGACACGCCCATTATTTTTGCTCCTAAATTCGCCAGTTAGGAGCTACTTTTAGCCTTAAAATTCTTTGTGAATACGGCCCCTGTACTTTATCAGAGTATTTTTATTTTGGGAAACTTTTACTTCACTACATTCCAAAGCATAATTTTGTACTTTTTTGCTCCACTTCATTTTATAAAAACATTGATTCCCAAACCGAGAACGAGATTTGTGAACGAGATGATTCTTTCCAACACACCTGTTAAATTGGTTCACACAATATCGTGTCTATGTCTGAAACGCAGCATATGTTTGTGATTAATTCATTTGCTGAGGGGAACTATGAGTGTCTTTTCTCATTTATACATGTGTGCATTCGAGTTGCAGCACACAGAAGATAAAGTGCATGTGTGAGTGATCAAGATCTCTTTGTTTCCCCAGAAGAAGGTTTCAGAAAGCTGCAGTCTTTTCTTACAAATGGCAACCCCAAAGCAATCTGTCATCCTCAGATGAACTCTCGCCGCTTCTCTTCCTCTGAGTTTCTGCTCAGCTCTATGAATTTCAAAGACATTCCACCAAGCACAAAAGTGAAAGGTGGAGGACGGTTAAGGTTACCGAATAGATTCCAGTGAATCGGTTCTCTCATTTCTCAGCGCCCATGCTAGGCTGCTCTCTGCTGAGGTTAGCAAATCTGAGAGAAGCTATCAGTGAAGTGAATGAAGTTACAATTGAACCACAGTCAGTACCAAGAACACATAAAAGGGCAACAAAAGACAGTGTTCTTGTAAAAGTACAAAAACCTAGTGCACTTGTGTCTACTACACATCTGCTTAATAAGGAATTGAATTAGAAATGAATTCTGAACACTATGTAGACAGCAACTCTGTAGAAATAGCACTCATACAAGACTTTGTTATGCTCTATATATTATTTATATAGCACACACAAATGGTTAAAAAGTCAGTTTTCCAATTGACAAAATTACTTAATTTTGCATGAATTGTTATGATGACTGCTCTGGTCACCACCCATATTCATTTAATGAAAGAGCAGCGTGAACATTCTTCTAATCATCTCCTTTTGTCTTCCACAAATTAGATGTCTTTTAACATGTTGCTGTTAAAAAACAATAAGCCATTCAAGGCTGTTAAAGTGATTTTACCCAAAATGAATGCTCTGGTCACCATCCAATTTCATTTCATGAAAGTGCGACGTGTGAAAATTCCACTAAACGTCGTCTTTTATCTTCCAAAGAAGAAAGAAGGTCATACAGGCTTGGATTGTCTTGGTGGTGAGTACATAATTTTGGAGAGTAAAATATTCCTTAAAAATGTACTTGAAAAAATGAACATTGGTGTCTTTTAACATATTGTTTTAAAACAATAAGCCACTCGAGGCTGCGAGTTAAAGTGATTTTACCCAAATTAAAGTGTGTTGTTATGCACAATGTGAAGCGCATTACTGTAACAGCCTCGAGTGGCTTATTGTTTTATTAATGCAAATGTCTCAGTTTGTGCTGTGTACTCCAGAGGCATTTTTGGACCATGAGGGATGTTCACCTGTGTGTGTACGAACACACACTGCGACCTGCATGTCTGCTTGTCTTCAGTCTTCCATATTCTTGCCACATGTGTCTTGTCATTTAGGCTTAAATCGAGCAGGACTTATTATAGAAACCCGCTGTTTCTTTCAAGGATGTTGATATTAGCTTTAGAGTGTTGACATGGGTCAGGCTCACTGATTTCAGTAATCATTTGTTCCTATGTTCTTGAGCTATTTAAAAGTGTAATACCCCATAATGTCCCATAATACTACAGTAGATGTTTCTATTAGCATGATGGACTGCACATGGGGTTAATTGTGTTTGTACAATGCTCTGCCCTTTTTCGCCCCATTAATCTTGTATTCATCTAGATATTATATTCAGTGAGAAACACTGTTGGCATACTAATACACAGTGTGCACCACAGTTAATCTTTCAGCACAGGTCACTGGAGTTAGTGTACTAAAACTGAAACCATTGAAAAAACATTTTAGTGACAGTTTAGTTTAGGGTCCAGTTCTCACTATGAACTAGTTGATTATTAGGATGCATATTACTATGATATTGGCTGTTTGTTAGTACTTATAAAGCACATTTTAATGACTTATTCTGCACAACCATAATCTACATGCCTTAATCCTATTCCTAGCCAATACCTAAAAGTAACAACTACCCTACTAACTATTAATAAGTTCAAAAGTTCAGTCCCACAAGTTCATCAAAACTTAAATTAAACATTCAAACATATATATATATATATAAATGTATATATTTTTTAGTTGTAGTATATATTTTTTTATAGTATATATATATATATATATATGTGTGTGTGTGTGTGTGTGTGTGTGTGTGTGTGTGTGTGTGTGTGTGTGTGTGTGTGTGTGTGTGTGTGTGTGTGTGTGTGTGTGTGTGTGTGTGTGTGTGTGTGTGTGTGTGTGTGTGTGTGTGTGTCTGAAAATAAAAAGTTTAAGGTTAAAATAAATTAACCTTAAACTGAAATGAAAATTAATAAAAAAATATATACATTGGTTTGTCACTTTGCATAATAGCATCTGTCAAATGCAGTTATTGTAAATTGTAATTATAATGCAAATTAACATTTTTGCTATAGGTTAACCTGTAGATATTTGACAACGGCTTTGAACGTAGCACAGAATTTAGACTTGTAGCTGTATGTGTTAAAATAAGCGGTGTGAAAGATTGCATCTGCTTCACAATAGCAGCGTTTTCTGGACGGCCTCCCGTTGAGTTGGTCGTATGTGAATGACGTGTTTACTCTTGGGAAGAGAAGTAGAGCGCAGCAGTGAGTCCACGATTTCAACAGCTTTGGTTCCAGAAAGATTTCTCCCTTTCATTTTTCTTCATATGCGCATCAGAAAGGGCTTAAATACAGAGTTCAAAGCCATGAACCGAACCAACCAGCTCCGAGATGAATCACAACTTTGATTTAAAGTAAAAATAAATAAATAAAAACTCATAAAAACTCATAAAAAGACACTAGACAGTGGGATAAATTCAATGAACTACTCCCATGATGCATTGCAAATGATGCAACTGAATCAAACAATTGACTATAAGTATAAATGGCATATTTAAGGCTTATTGCCAAACTCAATTACCTCATCTGCAATGCTGGGAGTGGATCATCAATGCTTTGGTGCAATTCACATTTCCAGTTTTGATACAACTACAACCAGAGTAGCAGCAGGTTTGCACTACATCTTGCTAACTATCTAGTGCTTGATATATATGTAGTTGACAGCAGCTTTTTTAGCTGTAATCAGACAACAACAACAAAACATTTATCAAGGTAGTTCATATGCACATGCACATTCTGGAGCGATTGTGCGGCTGTAACTGTATAAGATGTTGGTTTTATAAAGATGGATGCATTGCTTTCATTGGATATATCTGATGTGTTTTTTTAGTGCATTGTTAGCTGTAGGCTAAACATGAAACAAACATTGTTTGCTCACTGAAGTGTACCGCTGTAAAGTCTATGTTGGTTTCCTAAGTGGTTCGAGTGTTAAATTATCTCGTGATTTTTGAGGGGATATTGTCTCTCACCACACAAAGCACTCAGTGTCCATTAGAGAAGTTAACTCTTCTCCTTTGTGTCATTAGAGAAGTGAACATACCAAACCAACAACAAACCACTCTGAAATCTGTGTGTGGCCTTTGTCAGTGATGTAACCACAGCGTAAACAAGCCTTACAACCTACCCTGTGGAACCAGGATCACAGGATCTGATTAGAGTTTTGTAGTAGTCATGAAGAAAGCACTGTTATTTATTTTATATGATTTATATACTGTAATATTAAGTTTTGCAACTAATATTTATTTCATCATTATTTAAATGAACTATTTTTTAAATAGTTTTAGTTTTAGATCACAATAATAACCCTGCAGTAAGTAAAAACAAAAATGCAAAATTTATTTAAGCTTTATTTCAATGAACAAATATGTCTTAATTTTTGGGTAACGCTTTACAACAAGGTTCATTACATTAGTTAATGTATTAACTAACAAGTACTAACATGAGCAATACATATGTTACTGTATTTGTTAATCTTTGTTAACGTTAATTAATAAAAAATAGTCATTCTTTTTTTGTTAGTTCACAGTGCATTAACTAATGTTAACAAGATTTAAATAATGTATTAGTAAATGTTGAAATTAACATTAACAAAGATTAATAAATGCTGTATAAGTGCAGTTCATTATTAGTTCATGCTAATTAATGTAGTTAACTAATGTTATGAAACTTATTGCAAAGTGTTACCAATTTTTGTTTGTAACGATAATAATCCTGATGGTAAAAACTAGAATGCAGTATTTATTTCAGCTTTATTTCAGTTAACAAAAAAGTGTTAATAGTTTAAGTTAACTCGATATTGCTTGTGGGTAAGTGTTTTAAAAACATTATCCATATAAAAGCATAATTTACAGACAAAGCAGTATGAAGTCATTTACTTATGATTTGTGATGCAGCTGCTGTCAGATCCAATACAGTTGTAGCTTCATCTGTAACAAACGTTTCTTAGCGAACTATTCATTATAGTTCTGGTATCCTTCTGAAGTCTGTGCAGAGACGCAAACAATCTGTTTAAACAGGACCTTCCTTTACACTTCTATTTACTCTTCCATTTGTCCTGTCGTTTGCAGATTCAAGCGTGTGGAGTACAGTGAATCTGTATACTGTATCCAGTGTAGACAGCGTCAGTGATTATAATGGCTTTTATTTGCTTTCGACTCGACGCTCACATCCGGTGTATAGGCAAATGGCAGCTGTTAAGTGGGCGGGGCCTATGGTGCGATGATGTAAAACTATTGGTCGATGTCTTGCTTTGGAGGCGGGCATATGCAAATGTATTTGTCTTTGTGATGTCACAATATCATAACGTGCTGTTTTCGGAGCTTGATTAAATAATGCTTTGTTTATAATAAGGAGCATGTTTTAAGCTCTGAAACTTCCAGCATGGTTTAATGGTGCAAATACCTCTTATATGTCAAAAGATCAAGGCAAATGTGATTTCTCATGTCATGACCCCTTTAACAAATATGTCTTTAAAGTTTTAGTTGTCTCCTTGAGAAATGTACATGACTGCACGGTCTACCGTTAGTAATAATAAAGATAAACAAGAGATAGCCTCGTGTGTGTGAAGGTCCACCTCTCTCACTATCTTAAATCTGGTCTGCACTGATAGAGTACACAGAATCATTTGTAGTCTCTGTGCAAGCCTGGCTTTGGGGCAGACCTTCTACAATTGCAAGGCTTTGGTTGACAGCGCACCAGCTTAATCCTCTGGGACGCCTTCAAGGTGTGTTTTGCTTATTGAATTAAGCAGCTATGATGATCCAGAATTACACTGCGGTATTGATCTCCCCTGTCCCCTGATGGAAAACATGCTATAACAGCTCTCGGGTGACTTCACCTTGAGTTGTTTTAAACCGTTCAACTGAGGTTTTCTCTCCATGGAGATGCAATAGCTGGACTTCCCTGATGTTCGCTGACAAATGAAGTCCTGCAGCCATTTGTCTGAGTTGATGTTGTCGCACACTGTCTGAACTCTCTGAAGACAGAAGATGCTGACACTAATAATGATTCATACTTGGTCTGCAACATCTACTGCACATGCATTCGTTTAATGCATTGCAATGTTAGTTGAGTCAGAATGCCATCCCGTAGAACTGTGTAGTGACTGAAACTCATGACTGATAACTGAAAGCTTAAAGGCACACTATGCAGTTTCAGTTTTTCTCAAACAGCGCCCCCTAGAGTCGCTGTGGAGTACTTGTATTTAAAGTTACTGTAGAGCCATCTCTGCACTCTTCCGACCGCGCTTTCTTCGTTTTCTTCGTCGACTCTGCCATGATTCACGTCAGAAATGCATGCTAGTGTCTTCCATAGAGGCTACTTCATATGTTGTTAATGTATGTGACGTTGTGCCGTAAAGCAAGTCGTGATTCTCGTGAGATTTGTTGGGACGCCACCTCTCAAACTTGCATTGCTGGTTTTGCCAGTGGCGTCTTCCCCCCCCATCAGGCTATCGGGATGATTCGCCCTACTACGAGTTTGTTTACCATCGAAATGATTTCGAAGCTGTTATATTAAGGTACAGATCTTGCATAGTGTGCCTTTAAAGTGAACTAAGAGCAGGCCCAGTGCGAATCTGAGATTTTGTTCTTTTCATTGCATTGCATTTTACTGCTTTTTGGCACAGTTGTTTAAATAAAAAAAATAAAAGCATCACAGTTTATTTTCATTGTATTTATTTTATTGAATATTTCTGCATATATATTTTATTTTATTTATTTATTTATTTTTTTTTGGGGGGGGGGCTATAAAATAAAAGCACCACAAATTGATTAAAATTTGGTCTTTGGACTGTGTTTTTATTTAACTTTTTTGTTGTTACTCCACTTTGGGCCTTGACAGTTGTGTTCACTATGAACTTTTGTTATATTAGAGTGTCATTCAAAATTTCTCTTTTTGTTCTCCACAGAAAAAAATAATCTACGGGTTGAATGACATGAGAGTGAGTACTTTACAATTTTAGTGTTTTAATGCTCTCATTTATGAGTGTCTAGACATGGGTTTCACAGTGAATGTCCTCTTCAGCGGCAAAACGCTAAAATGCCTAAAAGTGTTTAATCTGGGTTTGTTGTTTTTTTCAACACACATGCAATACAGTTGGAAAGAGGAAAGCTTTGTTTCTGAATGCCCTAAGTCCATTTTATAAACTTTTGTAAACCCAGCCAGTATAATCACAATGAAAGCATCCAAACTGCAATATTTAACATACATACATATATATATATATATATATATATATATATATATATATATATATATATATATATATATATATATATATATATATATATAACAAAGTGTACAATGCGTAAGCAATATGATTTACGCACTAAATCCTGCATAAACTACGGTACAACCTGCATATTTTTTAACACTCAAAACAGACATCAGAACCTGAACCCCAGAGCGATTGGCTGCCATCCCCGTGTTTTGCTTGCTATATGCATAAAATTGAGAACTGGCCAACCTTTTGATGCTCTCAATGCTTTCTCTGGTCTGCTGTCAATCACACAATTCACAGTGACACCCGACTTTCATAGGAATGAATTGAAAACGCTCGCTGGTCCGCTCGTTGCATACAAGTGGTTTTATTTTTCATAAAATTCAAAATCCAGCTTCCAACTTGTTTGCTGGTGTTTGTCTGTGCGGTGTGAAATGGCCTTCATAGGAATAATAATAAAAAAAACCTTTACAGTAATAACAACATTGAAAGTATTGCTTATTTTTTATTGCCAGCAAAATGATTGCAAATATGTCATGCATATCTGATGTATGGCTCCATACAGCATATGCCACAGCGCCACAAACAATACTGAGAATGCAGTCATTTCTTCAGAAAATACAAAATCAGTGAGAGACTTCTGAGGGAGCCGTGTTTGATTGTGCTGCTGTGCAGCTTCTGGGCTCTGACTTTAGTGTTCAGTCAGATTTTGACATTGTTTAAAAGCTTTGCCATAGAGGATCTAAAGTGACTTGGAAGTTACGAGTGCTTTTACCTTGTTTTCTCTTTGTGTTCTGAAGTTTTACTCGCTCCAGCATAAAGGAGCAGAATTCCCAGAGGCCGTTCATTCTCTCTGTGCGGTTCTGAACGGATCGGCGAGATACATACAGTATCTGAAGCAGCATTTCACAGCATATTTTGATCATTTCACATACCCTGAAGGGTAGCGATTTCACAGTCTTGCATTTAATGCATGCTTTTCTTTGTCTAGCGGGCGGTATTTCAATATCAAAGTCTTTTAGTTCCCAGATAGGCCTAATTGGCTTTTTTGCATTTTACAGGAGCTATTGTTATTCATCATGCTTTCCGTGTCGCCGTAATCAATAGTTAAGGAAAATGTCACTGCAAATGGAATTTAAGAAAAATGTTTCTGGAGGTCAGTGGTTTGATCCGTCAGGCAGAGACAAAATCGATCTAAGTGTAATCGAGCTGCCTGGATTGTGCCGTGAGAAAAGAAAAATCACAAATGACATCTCAGTAATATCTCAATTGTTTCTCTTAGACAGCAGTGAGATTGAATGCAGAACAAAATGAGAGTCCGTCTCATTCCATCTGTCATCCAGATGTTTCTCCTCAAAAAGACCCCATTAATCGTGCTCATCTCCTGTAGAGTTTCAGAAAATATCAACATGTCTCCAACTGTGTTCAGAATGTCTCTGCTGGAGCTCAAAAAACTTGTAAATGTGTTTGAAATCTCTATCATTTTTCAGGCTGGTCCAGCTAATATGCATCCATGTTTCACTTTCATTGAATGGAAGAACAGAAACCTCTTGTTGTGTGCTTCACGGAAGTCAGATAATAGTCTCAGAAAAGTCAACATGAAGGTGAGTGTGATGACTTTTTTTTTTATGAATGAAAAAAATTTCCCTCTGGTTACCAGGGTTATAATAAGTATAGTTTAATAAATCTAAAAATAAATATGAAAAAAAAAATAATAATTAATTACTGAAATAAAATACATTTTTAAACCTAAACTTTTATTTCAGCGAGATGCCAAGGAAACATTTCTCATTTTCATTTAGTATAACTTAGGGAACACTTTATTTTGTTTTTTTCAATTGTCTACTTTATGCGTCGGGTCCCCGCTCTGATAACATTAACTTTCTCAAATGTTTACAGAACAAGCGGGAACCCTTTATCTAGTGTTCCTTTATCTTTCTACTATATTACATGCTAGAAAGTCTAAGGTCTTCCCAAGCCGTACAGCAAACCAATCTAATCTGCTGCCTGTTACATGTCAAACTAAGATTGCTGTGGGGGGAAAAAAATTATACTGTCAAGTTAGCACTTTTAAACATCTGATCACTTAAAAATAAATCACTTCTATAACCACAAATAACCACAAACAATCTGGATTTTATGCTTCTAAATGAAACATGGCTAGAAGACAGCTGCAGTGCAACAGTCCTCAATGAAACATCCCCTCCTTACTTTACTTTTATGAGTGTCTGCAGAGCGGGTAGGAGAGGTGGGGGTCTAGCTGCACTATTTAAAGATGTCTATCAATGTAAGCAAGTATCATTTGGGAATTACCCGTCTTTCGAATATCTGGGTATTGTGTTAAAAGGTGCTCCACATATTTTACTTATTATTTACAGGCCTCCAAAAAACTCTCCAGCCTAGCGACGACGCAAGTGTTTTTTGTAAGTTTCAGCCCAACGCAGTTATCATTTTCACGTCTTGCGCCACGTTGTTTAAATAGCAAATGCATTTGCGCCCATTTGTGGACCCATGGGCTGCTGGTCTGAAAACGAGGTGTGTTCTGGCGCATTGTTGGCGCATTGCTATTTTGAGGCAACAGAAATAGACTGCGCCATTGACCAACTGAAACCTGGTCTAAAGTCAGCAATTTCTTTTTTTTGTTATTTAATGAGAGCGTTAATAATGTGCGGGTCCACAACGCCAGTACACTCTGCTTATTACACACACAGGGATGCACAGCAGCACACAAACATGCCAAATACTTAAAATAAAAGGATTACAATGTAAAAGATTATAATTGTGTACATAAAGATATGGTGGAATCCGACTTGTCCCACAGATAGTCTGCTTGCGCACTTTTACCTTGCGCACAAGCCAATCCGTTTGCGCTCTGGAGACGCGTTAGGCCTTGCAACTATCAAATTCAGTCATGTAAATAGCGAATCCGCCATGGCGCGAGCGCAACTGGCATTTAAAGGGAATGGGAGATGAGACTCTGAATGGTTTAACGCACATAAATCCCAAACACACACCCATTACTCATTAAGAGAATGTGGACAACCCTTTTAGACCATGCACCTGGTGCGCCGACAGTTTTTCCTGTCGTTAAACAAAAGTGGATTCGGACACTCCCTAAGTGAACTTGCGCCATGCGCTTTAGACCATGCGCTTAGATCGTTAAAATACGGCCCTGACTGTTTTGCTATTGCTGGGGATTTTAACATTCACATAGATAATGCAGAAACCAATATGGCAAAATAAATCATAACTGTTTTAAATACTTTTGATCTGACTCAACATGTACACAGACCCACACACAATCGTGGACACACTCTAGATTTACTTATCAGTAAGGATCTAAACATTTCATTGGATGTTGCACTGTCTGATGATTTCTGTATTTTCTTTGACATATTGATCTCTCCTACTATTGAAGCTAGATCTGTGTCTGTCAAGAAGAGATACTTAAATGAGAACTTTATGAAGGCCATATCTTTAACACCAAGCATATCTGCGGACTCTGTTGATTCTCTCCTTAGTCCTTTAACTCAAAAGTACAGAGTGTAATAGATGATATTGCTCCTGTGAAAGTCAGGAAGAAGAGTGGCAAAGAAAAAGCACCTTGGAGAAACTCAACAGCAGTGCAGAATATGAAAATAATGCAGAAAAGTAGAGCGCATGTGGCGGAAGAAACATCTATAAAGACAGCCTCCATGCTTTCAATGTGGAACTAGGCAAAGCTAGACAGACTTTCTTCTCGAATATTATAAACAGAAACAGAAACAACACACGCACTCTTTTTCCCAAGCCAGATTCCCATTGAAATGCTCTCAGACAGCAAGTGCAGTGAGTTTGCTTCTTTCTTCTCTGAGAAAATCAATAATATCAGAAAGGCGATCAGCATATCCTCGTGTGGCACTGAGGTCAGACAGATCAGACCACATCCGCAGAAAGATACTATGTCTTATTTTGAAGAAATTAGTGGAACATTTTTGGAAGAAACAGTACAGCACCTTAAAACATCAACCTGCACCCTTGACACACTCCTTTTTCAAAAGTGTGTTAAACTGCTTAGAAGCAGATCTCCTAGAAGTGGTAAACTCCTCACTTCTCTATGAGACTTTTCCAAAGTCCCTTAAAACTGCAGTTCACGGAAAGAGCAATCTGGATACTAACATATTGAGCAATTACAGACCAATCTCAAATCTTCCTTTTATCATTGAAAAAGTTGTCTTCAATCAGCTGAACAAATACTTACGGCCCTATCTTACACCCAGCGCAATGCAGCACCAAGCGCGATGCAAGTGTTTTTTACTAGTTTCAGTCCGACGCAGTTATCATTTCAAATTGAGAGATGAAACCATGCTAATGACCTGGGTCTGTGGTGGAGTAGTGAGTTTGATGTGTCAATTAAACTCGAGGTTCTGTGGGGTGCGGACTGGATCGACTCCATTCCTAGGGCTTCCGAACAAATGGGTTTTTTGGGGTGTGGACTGATGGGGCAGTGAACCCGAGGAGTCAGTCCTAGAGCTCCTCCTGTCCGACTTTAGGGGAAAATCGAGTCTATTGGAGACGTCAAATAGATTTTTTAGGCGCGTCGAAAGATCACCACAGATCACCACTGCCAGTTTATCTCTTTTAATTCTTTTTATAACTGTATCCACTGTACGTGCGACTGACTGCACTGTATTCTTCCTTTCGACTCTAAACTGAACTCAAATGGCACTGAGAATTGGGTTAGAGCAAAATAAGATACGCCAGTGTTTTGCCAGATGAGAAGTTTCTTCCATTTATCATCTTTTTACTACACAAATTCATTTTACTCTAATTAGTTTTATAACTGTATAATTTATCTCTTTTAATTCCTTTTATAACTGTTTTAATTTCCCTTGCTTTTATTTTGTGCTTATTTCCTATGCAAAGCACTTTGAATTGCCATAGTGTGGTATTTTAATTCCTTTCTATGTAAAGCATTATGAATAACTGTTTTAATTTTCCTTGCTTTTATTTTGTGATTATTTGTATTCCTTTCTATGTAAAGCACTTTGAATTGCCATAGTGTATGAAATGTGCTTTATAAATAAACTTGCCTTGCCTTGCCTTGCCTTACTTTAGACATTCTACTAACAATAAGTAACTTTGCAGCTACATGTCAATTAACTCTCATTAGAGTATTAGTAGATTGTCTGTTTAATATCTGCTAACACTTTATTTTGAGTCTCCCAACAGATATTCTACTGACTATATGTAACTTTGCAACTACATGTCAACTAATTCTACTAACCCGAACCTACAGCCTATACTAGTACTCTAATGACAGTTAGTTGGCATGTAGTTGCAGTAGAATGTCTACACTCTGGGTTCTTTATTGGCATTGATGGTTCCATGAAGAACCTTGGAACCTTTCCATTCCACAAAAGGTTCTTAATAGTGGAAGAGGGTTCTTAAGAATTTTTAGAATGTTCTTCACACTAAGAAAAAGATGGTTCTTTTAAGGAATGTTGACTGAAAGTTTCATTGACATTGACAATGACTTTGATGCTGAAAACACCCATTGGGAACCTTTATTTTTAAGAGTGTAGAGAGAAAGACTAATTAAAAATATGAATAAAACCTATAGTATCTCACTGATACTAAAATCAGTCGGTATGACTAGAGCAATGTGAGGTTAGACGTGTCCTCCAATTATCACTGAGCTCTTGTGAGTTGTGAGTGTGTGAGAGCTCATCTCTTCTCCAGCGCTGCAGGTGAGCTCAGTTTCCAAGGGATACGACAGTGCTATCGATCCAGCTGTCAGCGCTGTGTAATTACTTTCTTTTCTTCCACGGAGACAAAGAACACCTTGCATTTTATAGCGGTGTGATTTTGGTAATGCTGCGTCTTCTCTCTCATTAAAGTCATCTCACATTCTCAGTGGTTCACACACAGACGAACTATGAATGATGTTTTTGCATCCCTGAAGGACATTGTGGGAAGGGGGATGCTATCCGTAGGGATGTCTGAATGGAAGTGAACAGTTTAATCGCTTGACAAAGGGTCTTTACACAAGGTTGTTAGTGAGGTAGAAGAACCTTGGATGTTATTTATGATCATGACATCATAGGTGGCTATTCTTTGTGATTTATTTTGAAACCTGAGGTAATTTAGCTTACCTGGAATTTCAATTTCTCACTGCACAGTTGCCTCAAATACTATCAGAGTGAATCCCACAAAAACATGTGCAGATCATATTTCACCCCAAAATCAACGGGAAACTTGAACTTTCTGTTCATCAAAAAAAATGGTCTGTTTTGCACAAAAATATGAATCAGCGCAAATGTTTTCAACATTGATGATAATAATAAATGTTTCTTGATCAGCAAATCGTGATAATAGAATGCTTTCTAGTAAACAAAAGTCCAAATCATAGTCTCTGCTGCACCAATTTAACTGATATAAATAGTGTAGAACATTGCATAGAAACTGTGTCTATTCCTCGTTTAGTGAGATCAAATCAGAAATCTACTGCAGGATCTAGAAAAAATCTAATTGTTATTAAACCAGAAAATGTTGCTATTGGTAATCAAAAACAATTTTTAAAGCTAGGTCTTCTAAACATTAGATCACTCACACCTAAGGCAGTTATTGTAAATGAAATAGTCACAGATAATAGCTTCGATGTACTTTGCCTTACTGAAACCTGGCTTAAACCAAATGATTATTTTGGTTTAAATGAGTCTACTCCAGCAGGATACTCCTATAAGCACGAGCCCCGTCTGAATGGTCGTGGCGGCGGTGTTGCAACAATCTATAGAGATTTTCTCAATGTTACTCAGAAAACGGGTTATAAGTTTATTACATTTGAAGTACTTGTACTAAATGTTACGCTCTTAGATGTTCGAAAAACATCCCTATTATCTCTAGCCTTGGCTACCGTATATAGACCGCCTGGGCCTTACGCTGATTTCCTAAAAGAGTTTGCAGATTTTCTCTCAGACCTATTAGTTAACTTCGATAAAGCATTAATTGTTGGAGACTTTAATATCCATGTAGATAATCAAAATGATGCGTTAGGGGCTGCGTTTACAGATTTATTAAACTCCTTTGGGGTCAAGCAAAACATTACCGGACCGACTCATCGATTTAATCATACACTCGATTTAATTATATCACATGGAACCGATCCAACCGATATAGATATCATTCCACAAAGTGACGATGTCACTGACCATTACATGGTAACTTGCATATTACGTACTCCTGTAATATATCATGCTGCGCCGCGTTATCGATTAGGCAGAACAATCCTTCCATCCACCATAGATAATTTTTCAAACAGCTTATCGGATCTGTCTCAGCTGCTCAGTGAACCCAAACAAACAGATGAACTTGAGGAATTAACTAGCACTATGAGCACCATTCTCTCTGGATCATTGGATATTGTTGCGCCCATTAGATTAAAAAAGGTCAGAGAGAAAAGTAAAGCACCATGGTACAACAATACTACGCGTGTTCTAAAGAGAGAAACCCGTAATTTAGAGCGTAAATGGAAACAAACCAACTTAGAGGTTTTTAGAATCGCATGGAAAGACAGTATGTCACGTTATAAAAAGGCCCTAAAAGCGGCCAGGGCTGAGCATCTACGCAAACTAATAGAAAACAACCATAACAATCCTAAGTTCTTATTTAACACCGTGGCGAGACTAACAAATAAACAGATGTCTCCTGAACAAAATATTCCATTACAGTTTAGTAGTAATGATTTCATGAAGTTCTTCACTGAGAAAATAGAAAACATCAGAACCACAATTGTAAACGTTCAATCCTCAATCGCACCTTATAATTCAGCCTCAATTATCACCCCGCAAGAACAATTACAGTGCTTCACAACTATAGAACAAAAAGAGTTAAATAAACTTTTTTACTTCATCTAAAACAACAACATGTTTACTAGATCCTATACCTACTAAGTTATTGAAAGAAGTGTTACCTGTAGTGGAAGAGCCTCTCCTCAATATTATTAACTCGTCTTTATCTTTAGGTTATGTTCCAAGAACATTTAAACTGGCAGTTATAAAACCTCTCATTAAGAAACCACAATTAGATCCGAATAATCTAGTAAATTATAGACCCATTTCAAATCTACCTTTTATGTCTAAAATACTAGAAAAAGTTGTGTCCGCTCAACTGGGCTCTTTCTTACAAGAAAATGACATCTATGAAAAGTTTCAGTCTGGATTTAGGCCGCACCATAGCACTGAAACTGCGCTCGTTAAAATCACAAATGATTTACTTTTAGCTTCTGACCAAGGCTGTATCTCAATATTAGTTTTACTTGATCTTAGTGCTGCGTTTGATACTATAGATCACACAATACTCTTAGATCGACTACAAAATTATACTGGTGTTCAAGGACAAGCATTAAGCTGGTTTAGATCGTATTTATCTGACCGCTACCATTTTGTTTATTTAAATGGAGAAAAATCTATCATAACTCCAGTAAACTATGGAGTGCCGCAGGGATCTGTGTTAGGCCCTCTATTATTCTCAATATATATGCTGCCACTTGGAAATATTATAAGGAAACATGGAATTAGTTTCCATTGTTATGCTGATGACACTCAAATCTATATTTCATCACGGCCAGATGAAAACGCTAAATTATCCAAATTGACAGAGTGTGTTAAAGATATAAAAGATTGGATGACGCATAATTTTCTTTTATTAAATCCAGACAAGACAGAGGTACTACTTATCGGTTCAAAAAACCACCCACAAAACCTCTCACAATACAACTTTAACATAGTAGGATGTCCTGTTACTTCATCCTCTACAGTAAAAGACCTGGGTGTTATATTAGACTGCAACCTGTCTTTTGAAAATCATATTTCATATGTTACAAGAACAGCCTTTTTCCACCTTAGAAACATTGCTAAGCTACGTAATATGCTATCAGTTTCTGACGCAGAAAAGTTAGTTCATGCATTCATGACCTCGAGACTAGATTACTGTAATGCGTTATTAGCCGGTTGTCCTGCATCCTCAATAAACAAGCTACAGTTAGTCCAAAATGCCGCCGCTAGAGTTCTAACTAGATCAAGAAAATATGATCATATAACACCGATTTTATCATCACTACATTGGTTACCTATAAAGTCCCGTATTAATTACAAGGTATTGCTACTGACTTATAAAGCCCTAAACGGCTTAGCTCCAGTCTATTTAACGGATCTTCTATCGCCCTATAATCCATCGCGCTCTTTAAGGTCACTAAATTCGAGGCTTTTGGTCATACCTAGGATATCTAGGTCCACCAAAGGAGGGAGAGCATTTTCACATTTAGCACCAAAACTCTGGAACAGTCTTCCGGATAATGTTCGTTGCTCAGACTCGCTCTCCCAGTTTAAAACTAGATTAAAGACGCATCTCTTTAGCCAGGCATTCATATAATACTTTTAATCCTACAGTTAAATCCGACCTCTAGTTCATAAACGCCAGAGGAGAACTGGCCCCCGACTGAGCCCGGGTTCTCCCAAGGTTTTTTTTTTCTCCATTAGGTCACCTGATGGAGTTTTTCGGTTCCTTGCCACTGTTGCCTTTGGCTTGCTCAGTTGGGGATATTGAATTTAATTAATCAATCAACGATACTATTGATCAGCATTACCAAACGTAGACGTTCCACTAGAAACAAACATTGATGTATTGTTCTAATTTATTACTGTGAAGCTGCTTTGATACAACCTGTGTTGTGAAAAGCGCTATATAAATAAACTTGACTTGACTTGACTGACTTGACTTTCTGAAGATTTTCATGTGACACTGTAAAAATGGATTAATGATGCTGAAATGAAATATTGAGGTGTCTTTATCAGAGTTTTTGTCCTAACCAGTTGCGATGGTGATATGCGACAAGCGACAGAGGATTCAATTTTAGAAACTGTTTCTATTTCTGACGTCACAGCTGGAACAACAACATACAAAGTATGACAGTGATATTCTCAGGTACTGTTTATGTGCTTTTTTATGTTAAAAGGATTACACTTTATTTTAAGGTGATGTAGTTACATTGTACTTTTTATTTTATTTATTTAACCAGGTGAGCACGCAGAGAACACGTTCTCAATTAGGGTGACCAGACGTCCCGAAAAATTCGGGACAGTCCCGAAATCTAAGCTGTTGTCCCGAATCCCGAATCCGGCCCTAATTGTCCCGAAAATTATACTAAAGCAAATTCTTGAGTAGTTGTCTGATAAAACATTAAAAACTGTCCGTGGAGGTTGAGTCGTCCTGCAGACAGCCCCCGCCGGCTGCTCATTGGCTGCAGCATCTTTTTTTTTTTTTTGTCTTTTTTTGAAGTTCTACAAAGATACCGTAGGCGCCAATTATAATGCATTGATAAGCGAGCGCGAGTTGTCGCAGCCGCAAGTACAGTGAATGTGCAGGCAGCCAGTAAAGGAGTGATTGATTGGTCGCGGCACTGTGTGCAAAAAAAACTTCGGCCTAATGTCTGATGTTGGGTTACACAAAGCAAATCATATACACAATTATTTAGTTTTCTTATTTAATGACCGACAATTTCGTCATAATAATAATTTTGGCATAAGGCTTATTAGACTATAGCCTGAAATGTCTGATTTAAGCACTGTTACAACAGTCTTTTTTTTTTTTTGGTCATAAAGACATTTGAGTTCATGATTTTAATGTTGTTTTTTTTGTGGCAGACTAAATATTAATGACAGACTGTTGATCTTTGAATAAAAATATGTTTGGTTCAGGTGTGAAAATTCATTTTATTATAGGCTATGTAGTCTAATATCATAGTAGGACTACCCCAAAACCTCCCCAAACAACACTCTCCACCCCCCCCACCCCCCGTCCCGAATTTCAGCCAATCTTATCTGGTCACCCTGTTCTCAACTGAAATGGCGACCTGGCCAAGATAAAGCGAGGTGCAAGATAACAAATAGTTACACATGAAATTACACAAATTACACATTAAATACACAAGGAAATAAAATTATAAATGAAATACAAGTTTTCTGGACAAAAGAATAAACAGTGATATATAAACAATTAGTGCAACATCATCTATAATAAAGGGATCAAGTTGTTATTTAAAATAGCAAGGCAACTACATAAGTAGTATATGATACTACTATGATATATTGATAGAGCAGAGATAAACTGAATGTGAAATTAGGAAGGGGGGTCAACATGTGCAACGAACAGGCAGAAGCTCTGGTAGTCATGCTTTAAAGGAAGTGAGAGAGATGGTGTTCTCAAGTTTCAGAGTCTTTTGTAACTTATTCCAGTCGCATGCAGCTGCAAACTGGAAGGAGCTACGGCCGAAGGAAGTATTTGCTTTTGGGATTACTAGGGAGATGTACCTGCTAGAGCGCAGGTTACGGACGGGTAAAGCAATGGTGAGGAGAGAGTTCAGATACAGAGGGGTTTTGCGTAGAATTGATTTATATATAAAATGGTACCAGTGGGTCAGGCGTCGAGTGTGTAGAGAAGGCCAGCCCACTAATGCATATAGGTCGCAATGGTGGGTGTTAAAAGGGGCATTGGTGACAAAACGGATGGCACTGTTGTAGACCACATCTAACCTTTTCATAAGAGAGGTAGAGGCAGTTCTATAAATGGCATCGCCAAAATCTAATATTGGTAGGACAGTCATTTTTACCAGCGTATGTTTGGCAGCATAAGTGAAAGAGACTTTGTTTCGGAATAAGAAGCCAATTCTAGATTTAATTCTGGATTGAAGCTCGTTAATGTGGAACTAAGTACTACTGTAAGTACGTAATATTAATAAACTACTTTGGCTTAGGGTTTAGTTACTTGTAATTATATATAACTTACTGTTATAACTATAGTAAGTACATGTTGTAACATGTAACTACGTCACCTTAAAATAAAGTGTTACCATTAAAAGAATTGAATGTGAGTTTAAATATAATTTTGTGTGACCTTTATAACCATACTGAAAGCAACAACGGGTAATTTTCCTTTAAAGGAAACAAGAATGTTTAAGCTGTAGACTCAATAGAGTTCTGCAGGAATTACATACTTTTGGTTCCATCGTCCCAAAGTAAAAAAAATGAATGGGACTTTGGTAAAAAATGTTGTCCCACAAAAATACGTCATCACTGCAGCAGTCAATGTGAACAAACAAGTATTTAATGACAAAGACTGTTTCAGACTCACTCAGAATGCATTTTTAAAATGTTAAAATGGTGTAATATTTATGATGTACTTATCAATTTCACTGCGAGTGCAATGCACTTTAAGAGAGACTCCGCCCACATACTCTCCTGATCTTTGATTGATTTTGGCTCATCTTGTTGCCAGCATAACAACATTTTGGGCCCTATATCATACATCCGGTGCAAAGCAGCGCCAGGCGTGACGCAAGTGTTTTTTGCTAGTTTCAGCCCGACGCAGTTATCATTTTCACGTCCTGCGCCACATTGTTTAAATACAAATGCATTTGCGCCCATCTGTGCGCCCATGGGCTGCTGGTCTGATAACGATGTGTGTTCAGGCACATTGTTGGGGCATTCGCTATTTTGAGGCAACTGAAATAAACTGCGCCATTGACCAACTGAAACCTGATCTAAAGTCAATGGCGCAGTATTTGTTTTGTTATTTAAAGAGCGCGTTGGTAATGTGCGCCTATAGGCGGGTCCACGGCATGCGTACACTCTGCTTATTACACACACAGGGATGCACAGCAGCACAAAAACATGGCAAATATTAAAAAAAATTAAGGATTATAATGTAAAAGATTATTATTGTGTACATAAAGATATGGTGGAGTCCGTCTTGTCCCGTAGATGGTCTGCTTGCGCTTTAACCTCGTGCATGAGCAGATCCGTTTGCACTCTGGAGACGCGTTCGGTCTTTCCACTATCAAATTCCGTCATGTGAATAGCGAATCCGCCATGGCACGAGTGCAACTGGCTTTTAAAGGGAATGGGAGATGAGACTCAGATTGGTTTATTGCACGTAAAGCCCAAAACACACCCATTACTCAGTAAGAGAATAGAGACAACTCTTTTAACCCCATGTCCCGGGCGCGCCAACCATTTTTCCCGTCGTTAAACTAGCAATTTGTATTTGGACACTCCCTCGTTAAAATAGGGCCCTTTCTTTTTTTCTATTTTGTAAGTAGCAGGAGAAGAGTGTCATTTCTGCACTAGTGGCACCAAATAGAATTGCAGAAATAATGCACCATTCTTCCATTGTTCAGACAAGCAGATAAAACCCCAGCAAAAATGTCATAACATGTTATGTTCCGTCCAGTCGGGCCACTCAAACTAACAGATTGTAATTCTGGTGCTGTTAGTGGTGCAGAATTACACACTTGACCTTTAGACGTGATGCTTTGCAAAACATAATTTCCATATGCCACAGCGCCTCAATCATGATGAGACGTATCCCTGAAGAAGATCTGCCTCATTTATTCTTGACATGAACGTCTCCGCCGAGATCAAGGTACACAATAATGTGTCGTGTTGGAGAGCTGTGAGGTGTGTTTGGCTGTGACTGTAGTGCGTTGGAGGAGAGTCAGCGATGGCTTTCCTGAGGCTGAGCTCAGATCTGTCGTCTCCACCGATGACTGACTTCAAAGCTGAGATCTGAGTCAGGACACACTCGCTTTGAATCGTCTCAGTGACGGGAGTGGGAAGATTCAGCCGGAAGATGAAACTCAAACGCAACTTCAGAACAGTCTAAAGTCGAAACAGAAATGAGCCAATCAGTGGATGTTTGGTACTGTATATATCGCCCTACATGAGTATACGTACTGTATGCATGCGGATAAAGTTGAACATGCATATATATATGAAGAGTTCAGATGCAAAAGCCTCTAAGTGCCATCTGAAATTTTCTTCTAGAATGATCATTTTTATCAAGCTTGTATATTTAAGTTCAGTAATTTCACTTAAATGGCAATGAAAATTACCTATTAATTGTCATTTAAGTGAAATTACTGAACTTAAATATACGAGCATAATAAAAATGATCATATATATTGCTGTGTTTAATAATACATCATGTATACAGTAAGTGTCAAATGCACTTGAATTAAATGTGCAATTACAAATATGCAATAGTTTTACATTTGTCTCCTTTTATTGTTATTCATGGTGTAATATAAGCACACGTGTATGTCTTCATAACTTGCCACAAGGACGCCATAGTGGACACTGTAAGGTCGATCAGCTGTCATATCTGTCTCTCTGTGTCTTACATTACGGACATAGCAGTTTATTGCTCTGTTCACATCTGCACTCTTCGTGTCTCCTGCAGCAGGACTATGGCATGTTCTCAGATGATCAGGGACCCTGGGCATCTTTCTGCTGCTGTTTTTGTCAGAGTTAGTACTTTTTTTTTTCCTTTTTTTTTTTAGTTTAGTCAGAGTTAGTACTAGTAGAAAGGTCTCTTTAAGTTATTGGAACTGTGACTTTAATCGTCTACCGCCTGTAAACTGTTAGTGTGTAAAGGACTGTTCCACCGGTGCGTGTGCAATAAATGTTTATGGTTCATTAAACAAGCATGAAAACCATTCCAATAAAGAGCTTATTTGAATTGTACAAAATTATCTTTAAGATACAGTATCCTGAAAAGTGGAACTGTGTTTGTTCCTGCAGTGCATCATATTACCTGTTCTGTATGTTTCACCTGTACCCGGCTCATCACTGAGAGTGTCGGATTATTATACACTCACTGTCTGGATTTTAGCCGTTATCCTCACTATCTGTTTGAGATTAAAGGTGCTTGTGATTTTATGGAATAGCTTGCTGAAAATGTCCTTCTGCCTGACAGATCTCTGTGAAATAGGAGTTGTGAGGAATCACATCTGTCTCTGTGATAGAACTCGACTCAAACAGCAAATAAGAGTAGGATGGACGTTGCTGTTTTGCCAGACATGCTGGATGACACGTCTTTTTCAAAGAGCAGAGATGGTGTAAAGCCTGAAACATACTACACAAATAAGTGAGAGCAACGTTTCTGGCTCTTCAAGCTCAGTTTCCTTTGCATTAGGAAATTTGTTAGTCCACACTCGTTGTATTATATATATATATATATATATATATATATATATATATATATATAGATGTGTATATATAGATGTATGTATATATATATATATACATCCTGCCCACTGATTGGCATGCAAATACATTTAATCCTAGACTTAAGTACTTAAAAGCACAAAAGTCCAGATGATCAGAGCCTTATTACAGCATGTGTACCTTTCTGTGGTTAAGGTTACACTTTTGTTTACTTTTGTTTGTCAGTCACACATTCTGTAACGCATGATGTCATGCTGTAAAATGATTGTGTTTTGTGTCATTACAGGTAATATAGAGCAGCACATGCCAACTGAACCTCCCACACCTTTCTGAGAAGTGCTTCATTTCCAGTTTCAGTTTTTCAGCTGTTAAAACCTGAAATTCTAGATGTGACTATAGACGCCCCTTAAGGGGTGGAGGCCAACAGCAGAATACAGGAACGTACTGATAAGACGCTCCAAAGTTCACAGGCACACCTGAGGATGGGTAGATCTTTCTTCAGACCGGTTAGAGATGGAACAGAGCGTGTAAAGCAAGCGACTGTCATTGGCAGTGATCGAATAATGTCCCACCATAAGACTCGATGTGATTTTTCTTGTTTGTGGAAATGACAATTATTGGAAGCGTCTGAAGGAAATAATGAGAGGACTTTGTCTCTGACCACTGGATCTTTATTTGATGTTTCTCAATTGGAGATATTCTCACACGTCTGGATATGTGTCCTCTGAGAGCTGCCATTTTTTTGCTCTGTTGTGCTGGTGAGTAAAAAAAAAGAGTCTAAAAATAACTTTTTTCTATTTAAATTGAGAAAATGTATGGGCTGAATATTTCTACATATAAAATAATTATATATAATTAAATATTTATAAATATTTTTTGACTGGCCACAAAACTGTATTTTCCATTTTATTTATAAAAAAAAAAATTAAAAAAAAATAAATATATATATATATATATATATATATATATATATATATATATATATATATATATATATATATATACTTTTTATGTTTTAGTTATTTTATTTAATTATTTAAGAATTGTTTAGCTGGTTTTTTTCTTGCACATTTGTGACAATTAGTGCAAGTTTTGATTTTGATTATTTTATATTTTGGTGGCTTAATTTGAGGAATATTCTAAATCTAAATTCTTCACTTTACACCACATAGGTAATGGTATATATTAATTGTACAGGTCTGTGTTTTATTTATTTTTTTACAGTATTTTCTATAGAAGCTTGTTTCCGCCATGCACAGAATAAAAATAAAATAAAAAAGATAATTCTTATAAAGTGACAATTGTGAGATATAAACTCTCATTTGAGAGAGAGAAAAAATCTGAATTGTGAGATAAAAAGTCACAATTATACTTTAAAATTGTTTTATTTCGTGCCGGATACAAGTTTCCATATTTTTCCCTTTTTTTTAATCAAACAGCGAAATGCAGATTTTTGCTGTAATTTAAAGTTTTACCATTAAAATTACAGGTAATTAACCATAATTTAAGATTACATTAATATTATGTTTGTAAATGCATTTTATAGTATTTTTACAGATTTAGATTTTTCCTGTCTGTGCAAAAGAAGATTAATGTAAAAATACATAAATCAGTAAATTCGAAGAGTTTTTCTTATAATTAAAGGTCATTAAGCATTAATTTTTTTTGGTTTATTAGTAGTATTTGTGCAGGCACAAACGTAATTTAAAATACTAAATGTATACTTTAGCTTCATTACTATTATGTTTTGGTTTCTAATCAAATTACAGACCACTTGGCAAGTTTTAACCTATTTTAATCTACCCATTAAAACCTATTTTTATTCATATTTCTGTGAGTGTTGCACTGTCTCTAGAAGTTACATGGGCTTTGTCTTTACATGGACAACACTTTCTGCAAAAGCCATAAGCCCTGCTGGTATGTTCAGTATGTTCGGAGCTGTTCAGTTATTCCTAGAGGGAAACTAAAACATGTAGAGGTTATTCATCAAGGCTTATGATCGATGGAGAACTGAGCACAACTCTATATCATCATCTTGCTGTCAGATACTCATCAAACTCTGTCCTTCAATAGCTGAAAGTAGAAAAGGAAAGTTGAGGTTTAAAGGTTATATAGCATTATGCTGCGATTTATTGATTCAAACTGGAGCGGGTTTGTGGATGTAGCTCAAAAGTATGTTGTTTCCTCTCCTGTTAGTGTGTGGAATGATTATTATGGGAGTGTGTGTGTATGTGGGTGCTGGTGTTTGTTATGATGTGTGTTGTAACCATAGCAGCTGTAGGGTATAAATGGAAAACCTTCCCGAGGGAGAAAGTGTCCACTTTACTTTTAGACAAAAGACATTATGTCTAGAACATCATCACCTGATTTATTCTATCTTCACACCTCAATGGAAGATGTTGGGAGTTAAGACCTGTAAAACCATCTCACTTTCATTTTTCTCGTCTCCTGTTTGTGTGTAGGTTGTTGGTGCTGTAGTCTGACGAAGGCTTATGTCAAGTCCAAGAACTTCTTCAGTGTTCTCCATTGGGAAGCTGTTGACATTCCAGGTCAACCGGTTCTCTACAGTGTTCAGTGCAGCCTGTGAGTGACAGAGCCATGCAGGAGAAACCTGGCTGGACCTTTTCTTTTGCTTTTCCTTTGTCTTTTCTTGCAAATGTGTCCAGTACAGATCTTTTTACAGTACAGATTTTACAACAGCATTTATTAGGGAAGTGCCCGAAACCAAATACTATGTTGGGAAAGGAAATTACGCATTCTACAGAGAAAATATATTTCAATGCTTTTGCGTTCTCTCACAATTATAGAGTTGGGTAATAATATTGTATATAACTTGCGAGCATCAGGGAGCTACTATCAATATGCGAGTTATTGAAATCACATTTCACTTTCATTTATTCTGTGTATATGGAGTGGCGGTACTGACCACACATTATACAAGATAAGATATTGTCAATGACGCTCATTATCTATGCGCATCAAATCCTCCAACATCATCCTGTCAGTCATCTCTCCTATGTGATGAGTGAAATATGATGTACTGTTATGTTACCGACTACCGGCAAGCCTAACCATGTCCCTTCAGGGGCTCCGTAGAATGCATTTTTCATTTTCTGTGCTATTCTGAATTCAGATTTAGGCTTTGGGCACATCCTAGCATTTATACCTTCCTAGGCATGTTTGTATCGGTATGTATAAATGTATTATTATATTAATGATTATATTATATATACAGTATAAGATCTTGAGCAAAAATTGCTGCACTTCTTGATGGAAATAAATGTTGTGATGTTATTTCCATCAAGAGGTGCATCAATTTTTGCTCAAGATCTTGTATTGACAATGCAAGAGTCCAGCACTCTGTAAAGTCTCCTCCAGCACATCCCAAACACTTTCAATGAACTTAAGCTCTGGATTCATGTTTGAAAATGATTCTTCATTTTCCTCTCAATCATTCTTTCACAATCTGAGCCTGATGAATCTTAACATTGTCCTCCTGGAATATAGCCATGATGTGTCTTCCTACATGGCTGTTTAAGAAATGAAAAGCTACACACTTATTCAATTAGGGTTAAAATAACTATTATCACATGCTAGAAACATAATAATCACTGCAATAATGATCCAATCATAGACTTAAAACAGCGATTTAAAAAAAATATATATTTTTGGCTGGCAGTGTGTATATAACTGAAATAAAGGTTTAGTTGGCCATGGGTTTAATTCCTTCCTATCAGTCCTTCTGTTTTCTGTGAATAACAGCACAAAGTGTCGAGATCATGACTTTTCTTTGGTGAAGGACACGCTGTGGTCACCCGGCTGTGAATCTCTTCTCCAGTTTGTGAACTGCAATTAGAAACGGAGCTACGTCTGCGAAACGTTGCAGGCCTTCTCTGTCCTTGGCACCCAATCTCTTGCACCAGTCACAGTTACGCTTGGCAGAGACACTGATGGGGAAAAATAAATCTGATGGGAACGGAGGGAGCAGCAGTGCATGCTGGGAGGGTCAGTGAGGCTGACGGGGATGAGAGACGAAAGCTTCAGAAGCTCCAGATAATCTCACGACCGTAATGCAAGAGCTGCTCGCCGGCACACATCAGTCCAACCTCTTAACCTCTCATTCCTCCTCTCATCCGGCCATCGCTTCATGCAGGAGCTTTCTATACTCTTTCAACAAAAGTTTTACACATTGGAAATGCGTAATTAAAATAATTGCATTGAGGATGAGCATTGGAATTAGCGTCTGACTAAGTTATTATAAGAAGGGTTGTTCCATAGATAATAAACATGCAATATCAGATACTCATTATCACACATTATATGACACATGCACACAGTATACAGGGTGTGTAATGTGTAGAGTTAGTCTGGTTGGTCTGGTCAATTAAAATGTATTTTCCCGGGACTGTAAATAAACAAGAGCTGTGTTAAATGGGTGCTGATTCACTTACTTGGGTAACACTTTATTTCGATGGTCCACTTTAGACATTCTACTGACTATAAGTAACTTTGCAACTACATGTCAACTAACTGTCATTAGAGTATTAGTAGACTGTATGCTTAATATATGCTAACACTTTATTTTGATGCTTTTCAACAGATATTCTACTGACTACTGTATAAGTAACTTGACAACTAAAAGGCAACTTATTCTACTAACCCGAACCCGAAGAGTTATGTATTTGCAAAGTTACTTAGTTAGTAGAATGTCTAAAGTGGACTATCGAAATAAAGTGGAACCCTTACTTGTGTTGTCTGTTACATGCAGCACATCTTTATTTAATGTTCTTTACATTTACAGTGTTCTGTTCTATTGCAGTTATGGGGATCAATATCGTCCAGTGACGTGGTGCCAGAACATCTCCGCTCCTGTTTGTGACCTGACTGATGTGATGAGAGATGTGTTGTCCTCTGTGTCCGCTAAATATCACATCAGAATCACTGTCAGTGGGCTGTGCATTGGTGACGTGAATTTCAATCCATTCGGGCAAAGTAAGATATTCTAATCTAGACTTTCATTTGAATTATATTTGTGATCATCTGTTTAGATCAGTAGTTCTCTTAAGGATTTAATGCAGGACTCTGATTGATTGACCCGACAGTAAAACTGTTTATCTGTTTATCAAAATCATGATAAAATGAAAAATTGCTTGATTTGCATGATGGTTTCTCAAAATCTATACAACATCACTGTTCTGTTTCACTCATTTTAGCCACATTAGCAGCACCACAGCTGTCAGTCGCGTCAAACAAAACTCATCTGAATGTGACGGTTTCCCCGCCGATGATCCCTTGGAATCGCTCCATTGAGGATGTCACGTCCTCGGTGGGCGTCAAGTACACAGTTCATCTGACACATCCCAAGTCAGTGGATGGAAAGGTTATTATTCTTCATTCTCCTTCAGTCATATGCAGTTCATATTATTACTGCTCTCTACAGCTAAAATGTATTCCTAATGCAAAATGTATTTATGCATATTTATATATAATGTTTGTGTGTGTGTGTGTGTGTGTGTGTGTGTGTGTGTGTGTGTGTGTGTGTGTGTGTGTGTGTGTGTGTGTGTGTGTGTGTGTGTGTGTGTGTGTGTGTGTGTGTGTGTGTGTGTGTGTGTGTGTGTGTGTGTGTACTTGTACAACTATCTTTGTGAGGACCAGTTTGAGCTTTAGACCATTGGAGTGAGGACAAAGAGAGTAAAGTGAGGACATTTTGGCCGGTCCCCACTTTCTGAGAGCCCTTTAAAGGCCTGTTTGAGGGTCAAGACTTGGTTTTAGGGATAAGGTTATAATGAGGTTAAGGGTCGGTTTAGGGTCAGGGTTCGGGTTAGGCACTTAGTTGTGATGGGTAAGGTTAGGGTAAGCAGCTAGAGATTGCATTGTGTCAATGAATGTCCTCATAAAGATATGTACAAGAGTGTGTGTGTGTGTGTGTGTGTGTGTGTGTGTGTGTGTGTGTGTGTGTGTGTGTGTGTGTGTGTGTGTGTGTGTGTGTGTGTGTGTGTGTGTGTGTGTGTGTGTACGTGTGTCTACATTTATTTTCCCTTGCCTTTTCACTACATGTCTTCAATGCGTCTTGTTTTTGAAGGTATTTGAGGACACATCTCGCTCAGTGTTTATACGGCTTGTGGAAACAGACGTGCAGTACTGTGGTAATGTGGTTTATACACTCAGACACCCTGGTCGGTCCAATCACAGTGAAAGCGCCTCCTTTTGTGTGGATGTCTCAGGTAATTGAACAGTTGTGCTTTGATTGATGTGTGGAAAACTACCTTCAGTTTTCAGTGTTTTGTTATTTCCTTTCATTACTTTAAAGGGGTCCGATAATGCTATTTAACATGTTCAGCTTTCTTTAGTGTGTAATGCTGATGTTTGAGCATGAAAAAGGTCTGCAAAGTTGCGAAGCATAAAGTTATTCTCTATATCAGTGTCACTGTTTCTGAACTCCCTGAAACGCCTCCATTGGAGTCTTGAGTTTTCTTCTGGGAACAAACACGCCACAATATTCCTCATTTATATATAACCCAATAACTCCCGCCCAAGGCGTATGCAAAAAAAAAAGTTGTGCTTGCAAAGATCATTCGGGTTGATCAGCTTGTTCTTCTTGACTGTCATTTTCAAACTTGATATGGCAAAACTGACGCCATAGTTAGCGTAGTTACAGTAATGTTTACAGTGCCTCAGGAAGCCTCCAGAGCTGATGCTTTCCGGTTATGGCGTTACGTTTCTGACACAAGCTCTTAGTGGTAGACCAGTGACAACAGACTGACCAATCAGAGCAGACTGTGCTTTTTGAAAAGGCGGGTTTGAAAGAAACTGAACCTAAAACAGAGCGTTCAGACAGGAGGTGAAAACAGGTGCTGCAACAATGGAAATTATAAGAAAAATAATTGGGTATTTTGAACATTAAATGATGTAAACATACAAAAAAAAAAAATGAGCATATAAATCACCATAATTGGACCCCTTTAAATCCCCTTTAAACTCAACATGCAATTTAATTATTTTATTTGTTTGTTGTTATGTATTAATTAATTGTATATTTAATTATTTTTTAATGATCTGTTTTATTGCATAATGCAAAACAAAAAAAAAAAATCAAATGAGACATGCACAAAATTGCTGAAAATAAATGAAAACCTAATATGTGCACTATTTACAGACTAAACTCTTTTCTATTTATATTCATCTGCAATCTCTGTGTCTTTCAGCGCCTAATTCCAGGTTTCATATATTAATGTGGCCCGGTCTGCTGGTTCTGCTGCTGTTGATCGTCCTACCCATTATGCTTTGCCAGATGTCTGTAAAGAGAAAGCCTCCCTTACCCAAAGTGCTGGTAAGCGATTGTGTCATATTCGCACTGGGAATTTCCAGGTGAACATTCTTGTAATCGACTCCTCACCATCTTACTGGCAGTGAAAAGTCCTGTTTGACAAGAGCGCTGCGTTTCTCCTAAGTCTCCTGAAGGAATGTGTGTTATCTGCGCATTGCTCTCGGCAGCACAAAATGAGTTAGCCAGATCACAGATTTCCCTTAGAGCACTTCAGTGCCTTCATGGATTATTTACCCTGTTTTGGCATTTGAGATATTATAAAAAGTCTTATTCATTCGTGATATGAAAATATAAATCATGCATGTTGATGTTTGTTCAGTAAACTAGCTCAGCTTGGGTTTTTGTGTAACCTCATGTTGATTAATTAAGTCAATATTTGGCTTCCTTGACAAACCATCTTTGACTTTTAAACTTCCTTGTGGGCCGCTGCTCGTTTGATGAAACTATTCAAATACTCGGAGTCTAGAATCAGTCTGATCGTACATAAGTCAGGGATTCAGCCGAATCCCTTTGACCTACAATATTTACTTGAAATATCTTTGGAGTGAATATATCAATAATTGAACAACACATTTACATGTTTACGGTTCTCTGATGTTGATTAATGGTCATACGACATGCAAATCAAATATTTCATATTTCTTTTTTATTAAGTGTTTCGATTATTTTCATTTGACAACTATTTACTTTCATTTTACATTTTTCGGATTAAATTGATTTTTAGTAAGAGTTTGATTTAATTGTGAAGAAATGTTTACCATTTTTAATTGAATTGTATATTTTTATGATTTAACTACTTTTTAGTAAGGGTTTACTTTTTTTATGATTTAATTGATTTTTAGTAAATGTTTTATTTTGATTGTAAAATTAAAATAAATTAGTTATTTTAAAATAAATCAAAGTGAACCCTTACTAAAAATCAATTAAATCATAAAAATGTAAATTAAACAAATAAACAAATCAGTCATTTTAAAATAAAAACATTTTATTATATAATTGATTTTTATTCTCTTATTTTTTTACTTTTTTTATTTATTTAAATTTGTATGATTTAATTTATTAGCTCTTCATCAACTCATGATTTTGGGAAATCCTTTTATAAGTGAATGAAGTGACCGAACGTTCTGATTGTTTCTGATTGGCTCAATGACTTTAAATTAAGTATGCAAGAAACAACATGTAATTTGCATCCAATTCCGAAGAAAAAAAAATATGACACAAAAAAATGTATTTCGGTATAGAACATATAAATTTCAATTAAATAAATAGCTTCTTTTGAAGCTACCCACAGTGACGCAGTCAGCAGACTAAATAATGATGCTTTGTCTCTTCTCTCTGTAAAACAGATGCTGTCAAAGAACACCAGTCATCCATTTTGTTCGAATCCCCAGGACGACATATCTAAAGTAGAAATGTGGTCTGGATTTGTCGGGAACTGCAATCGACAGCCCATTTTTCCCCGGCAGAGGTCAGAGAAGTCTACTTATGCATCCCAGGAGCCCTACAGATGTCAACAGGACGTCCCGGTCCCTGACAGCGCAGAGTCTTCAGTGCATTACAGCCTCGTCCAGAGCTTCAACGAACCATCACCCGATGGCAGAGCAGATGAGACCAGCTCGGGTGCGATTGGTTCTTCGGAGCCCGTTTTGAGCATTTCAGACATTGAGCGCAGCAGCTTACTGGTACGTCCTGATTTTGCCCTGGTGGTACCAGTTAGGCTCTCTGAAAGCGGTGCGCTGCAGTTTCATGGCAGTTTATTTCAGTTTGACGCTGATCGAAGTTCTCCAGCTGCAGATCAGGAATCAGGAGGTTTAACTGGAGAACAAGGGCCTTTACTAACTGACCTAGTTCAGAAGAGTAACTCATCCTCATCCTATCTGCCTGTACATGTTTCTGACGTGGTGACGTCAAACTACAGGAAGAACTGGCTGCCGGGGATTCCTCTGGAGGGAGAACAAGACGAGAGGACTTATATTCTGAGGACAGACGTAACCCAACCCGAGGAGGACTTCAGAGATGGAGAGGAACCTAGAGTTGGTGTGCTTATTTTGGACAGATGGACGGGGTTGTCTTTGTCTTGGAATTAACCGGCGGAGCGTCTTGCTCTTTCCAGTGCTCATCTCAGTAAGAGATGTTTGATGCTCATCTAGAGATGCAGAACATCTTCTGTTGGTTCTCTCCAGCTCGTTGCGTCAGATGGACAGTGTCCTGTCTAAAGCAAGTTTCACCGGCAACACTGAAGGGAATTTCAAAAGCAATGAGTGTTTTCAAACTAGTTGTGCACTTTGACTGAAACTAAGCTTATTTGTAGCATTGCCGTATTCACAAGTGTTATTCCGTTTCATTTTTCCACATGTCCACACTGCAAAAAATGCTTTTCTTACTTAGTATTTTTGTCTTGTTTCCAGTCCAAATATCAAAAAAATTCTTAAATCAAGATGTATTTACTAAAGTAGTAAAATGCCATAAGATATTACGTCTTGTTTTCTGGGGAAATAAAACAAAATTAAGTGAGTTTTTGCTTAAAACAAGCAAAATTATCTGTCCATGGGGTAAGAAAAATAATCTTGTTTCTGTTTGAATTAAGATTATTTTTCTTACCCCATGGACAGATAATGTTGCTTGTTTTAGCAAAAACTCTTATACTCTTAAACTCTTAAAATTAATTTTGTTAATCTTATCTAATTTTACTTATCTAGTAAATGCATCTTGATTTAAGAATTTTTTGATATTTGGACTGGACGCCAGACAAAAATACTAAGTAAGAAAAGCATTTTTTGCAGTGCATGTTTTAACTTATTAAATTAATGCATGATGCATGATTCATAATGCATAATGCATGAGTCAAAATTGTAGGCAAACCTGAAATACATGGTGACTGTTTTGATAGTATTTGTTGCCCTAAACTGAATAACGTGAAAGTCTGTTCAAAGCCTGTTTAAGAGGTAAACAGGATTTTCAGTATCTACGTTTACATATCCGTTTACAACCAGGTTGATGGCTCAATCAGACTGAAACATCTTCACGTAAACAACTCAATGGATCAGAATAAAATGGTGTTGACCTGAAATTATCCGATTAACAGGAAAAAAATAAGCATGTAAACACTTGAATATGAAATGGATTCAAAACATACCTTGTCGTAATGTGTTTACATATGTTTTACATCTTATGAACATGTCTTGCGAAATGGTTGTTGAATGAGACTGAATATTTACTAAATATTTGCTTTAAAGCTCTTGTGTCATGCATTTCAGCTTTCAGTCATCAAAGCGAAAGATTTAACAATAACTTTGAAGGGTTTGGCTTTACTTTTAATGTGCTGTTCAATGCAAACAATTACAGACCTGTGAGGCGTTTCTGTAAAAGCAGCTCTTAAACATAATGATGGAAATCTCCAGTCGCGAATTATATATTTGCATACCAGACAAAAGTCTCATGTCCCTTGGGGTTTGTGTGAAAGGCTTCATGGGGATTTCACATTCACCTATGAGGAAGTGCTGAAGTGTGTTCAGAGACAAAAGCTCTTTGTTATGGAGGAAACAAATTATGTCACTGCAGTAATTTGAGTCAATTTGGGTTTGTTTTGGAGAAGAAAATCTTTTGACTTAATAGTCAAAATCTTCCGTAATACCAGCTAATCCCACAGCAAGTTGTGCAGATGTTTGTCCCTCATGTCACCGTCATATTATCTATAGGCTATAATGTACTGTCCATCTTATGTCAGACATTTGACTATAGTGTATTGATTTCATTGGTTCAGTAAAGTTGTCTAAATATATCTTGTCACTTTAATCTTTGTTGAGTCATTATCAGTAAATACAGTATATTGATGTTCAACTGTACGTTCTGGTATTGCTTTTGCATGAAACTCGTCAGCTGTTTTGCAGGTTTAAACGTTTCAAGACTGTACAGAGAGCAAACATTGCAAAGGTCAGAGTCATTTTTCTTTCCACGGTCATAAACCGTTCACAGTGATAATACATGAGTTGATGATTGTCTAAAGGTGCCAAGCTTTTTCTGTTCTTGCTTGACAAATAAGGGTGAAACTCACAATACAGGTCACAATTCACCCCAAAATGTATATTTATATACATATATATACATACATACATATTATATACAGTATGTACAGTATGTATATATATATATATATATATGAGCAAGGGTTTGAGAAACTGGACATCTTGTTGGTTTTATACAAATTACTTAAACAGAGAATATTTGTTTTCATTTTGAATCCGATCATTTAAAAGTACACACTTATATGTTTATAAAGATATATGGCTCATAAATGTGTGACAAGTATTCGCTGAGTTTTGTTTCAGTTTATAGACGTGCTCAAGAAAAAAAAGTTCACCGAGACGGAGAGGCAGAAAGCACACCCTGTTTATTTTCTTTACTTTACAAAAGCACAATGCTTTGATTTGATTGTAAGTGGACACATACAAAAGTAGACATCTCACAGATTCTTTTTACATATTTATTTTTTCTGTATGACCATAAATTATGGAGTAATTTAAGTTTATTGTGCTACATTGTGAAGAAAATCCAGCAAAACGCGCCAACCTCAGAGGGTTTTTGTATAAAAATACTTACATGTATAAAAAATACATATTTAATTATTGGAGGTTTGCGTGGTATTTTGATTTTACATTTCACTGATTTTATTCATTTTGAGGAATGCTGAATCTTTTTTTGTGTGTAAGTGAGATAAATAAATGCACGCTCACATTTAGTCTGGAACTGCAATAACCATCATGTTCACACACAACGCCTCTGCACTTAATCACAATTTCTCTCAACACGAGGACAGGACAGCTGTCAGTCAATAAATGGGAAAACAAAGTAACTTCAGTGCTTATTTGAAAAAGTAACATATTTTGTTGTCATAAATTTTAAAGTTCTGTGTTTCTTAACTAGTTACTTGAAAAAAGTAATCTGATTACATTACTCGAGTTACATGTAATGCGTTTCCCCCAACACTGGCGAGCACACACACGGGGGCGGCAGTGGCTCAGTGGTTTATGTAGGTTGTCTAGAAAGTACAAGGTGGTTCGATCCCCGGTTCCACCTGACCAAGTGTCGAGGTGTCCATGAGCAAGACACCTAACCCCAGCCGACGAGCTGGATGGCGCCTCGCATGGCTGACACCGTCGGTGAATGAATGAGTGAGTGAATAGGTGAATGTGAGGCTATGTAAAGCGCTATATAAATGCAGTCCATTTACCACTGGGGCAGTCATGGCCCAGTTGAACTGGTAACCCAAAGGTTGCTGGTTCGATTCCAGAACCGGTGGGAAATGACTGAGGTGCCCTTGAGCAAGGCACCTAACCCCTAATCGCTCCCCGGGTGCCACACAAAGGCTGCCCGCTGCTCTGGGTGTGTGTTAACTACTCACTACTCTGCTCCTAATGTGTGTGCATTAACTTGGATGGGTTAAATGCAGAGGTCAAATTCCAAGTATGGTTACCATACTTGGCCGTCACGTATCACTTTCACTTTCACTTCACACGGTTTGTTTGCGCATCAATAATAATAGACTTACTGGTACATCCTGATTTTGCCGAGTTAGACGTGTTCCTGGGTCAACATATGTTGCTGATCCAGAAACAACATTCCTATCCAAATATTTAGTCCTAAAGCTAACCCTATAAGTAAGAGGGAAATGATTGGTGACTAACACGAGTCACTGAAGGACCCAAACCTGATTGTAAACCTAAACTTGACAGAAACTGTAAACCTGATTGGTTGATTGGAATGTTGTTCAGGGTCAACAAAGAAGATGTTGATCCAGGAACATTTTGTACTTTGTGTAATCAGGTTCTGCTACTTACTATACAATTTATGTACGTCACAGCAATCATCATTACCTTCATTGCAATCCTCATCCATCAAAATTTTACTAGCGAGACGGTGGTTTGCTTTATCCAGCCGAGCAACGTAGTTTGCACATGATCTGCCAAATGTGGAATGTGCACGGATAAATCCTTTGAAAATAATTTCTGCAATATTGCATTAAAAAGTTTGATTTTATGGTGACTTTAAGGCATTTTAAGTGTGACTTTTTGAGATGCCTCTTCTAAGGCAGCCGCACATTACACACTATGAAAAACTCTGTAAATATAATTAATTCAGTTTTCTTCAATCTGGTTGAATCTCACAAAATTTTTCATCTTAAAAGCAAAACATAAAAAAAAAAACAGGACCTTCTTAATGAAAAAAAAAAAGAAATTATATTTTGCATAAAGATAGTGAAGTCTATTCTAGAAAACAGACTTCACTATCTTTACTCAAAATATAATTTATTATTTTTTAATCTTTTGATCTTTGTTGGCCTGCACGTGTTTTCAGAGATTCGTCCAGAGATTTCTTTATCAGACACATGAGATGAACACTGATACTATCTGACAGATCTGATGTGACCGAAGAATGATCTTTCCAAAGAACGTCGATCAGTCCATTGTAAAGAGCAGTGCATTGTGGGCATTAATGTGTGATCAGTGATTAAAACATTAACTCCTCAGGTGTGTAAATGAGAGGTGAAAGGATTGTATAAAGCTCATCAGGGTTTTATGATTTTATAGTTTATTTTATGGCTACTGATGTTTTATGTATATAATGTTTGTGTGTGTGCGTGCGTGCGTGCGTGTGCGTGTGTGTGTGTGTGTGTGTGTGTTCTCGCGTGCGTGCGTGCAATGAATGTCCTCATAAAGATAGAAGTTCAAGAGTGTGTGTGTGTGTGTGTGTGTGTGTGTGTGTGTGTGTGTGTGTGTGTCATAGGACAATGATTTCACTATGGTTACCTATACAACAAAGGTACTGCATAAATGACTGTATAGCGTACTAATCTTTAGTATGGTGGACATTGAAAACTTGAATGTTTTATTCATCTAACAGAGATCTGTAAGAATGACCATGACACTGATTATTTCCCAGCTCTAAGAGTGATGTTCTTTGTCCAGTGCACTCACGTGAAAAATGTCTGCGTCTCATGAATAAGCGAGGAGTAACAGATGCCGTCTCCTCCTGCACTGTGAAACACATTTAATTAGCATGTGGGCAGATTTGCTTTCTCTCTCTCTCGTGCACTCTTTCGCTATATCGCCAAACAGCTTGATAGATGCAACGTTCGAGTTAATTGGATGCACACACACACATCCCCTCCATTTTTGCATATTAATGTAATCTTTATGACTTGCTATTTAAAGGGGAAAAAAGAAAACTGCTGTATGCGAAAATGAAAATGCCATTATTTCCACAACCTCATGTTGACCCAGACCTGTGTGCTGATTTTCCCCTGTAGAACACAGGAGAAATGTTGTAGGCCAACCTTCCAACACACAACAGTTTATTGAACTGCAAACTTAAAAAAGGACAAAGAAACATAAAAATATAAAAGTCGTCTGTTTGACTCTATGCACTATATCCCAAGTCTCTGAAGTCATGTGATGCTTTGTGTGAGAAACAGATCTTCCACTAAAGCTTTCAAATATGCATGTGTTGCAATTCAAAAGTATTGCATGCTTTGCAACCTAGATTATCATCAAATAACCAGGGTTATTATTGTTAACTAAAACTAAAACCACAAAAAATCTTTAGGCTACTTGAAATGAAATATAAAAAAAATGTGACATATTATTTCTGCTAGTTTCCAACTCATTTTCGTTTTAAGTTGAAGTAATAAAAAATCTAAAACTAAAAATTAAAACAATATAGTAATTTAAAAACTAATAAAAATAAAAAAAATAACAATACTAAAACTTTTTAATTAAATTTAAAACAGAAAATAGAAAAATAAATCTAATTCAAAATATAAACAAAAACTATCAATTATACTAAAATAACACTGCAAATAACATACATTTCAGTCTGTTCAATGCACAAAACATCATATGACTTCAAAAGACTTGAGTATAGTAATATACGAAGACTTCAGATACAAAAGCCTCTAAGTCCGTCTAAAGTTTTTGTTTAATATTAACATTTTTCTTGGGCTCCTATGTCTAGATTTCTACCCAATACTGGCATTTCTGAATAGACTGAGGCTGGGATTGAGTGAGTTTGAAGTGAAAGTATTTGATGAGCGTATATACTATGTGCGGAGAGCATTCACTCAATATTCACTCATTTTTGACAGAGGTGGCTTTTAGAGGCTTTTGCATCGGAGGTCTTCATACTGTTATTAAACTTTAAAGTCACCATGAAATCAAAATGGACTATTCTTATTTTTTTATGGAATATTGCAGTATTTATGATTTATCTGTGCACATCATGATTTTTTTTTCATGTGCCTTATAATCATTAATCAAAATAACTATATAAATAATAAAATAAACCCTCCCTCTTGCAGCTCATCTCTTCTCTGATGATGCGTTTACTGGTACGAGGGCGGAGCAACCTGTCACTCACATGAGATCGACCAATAGCAAGCCACGACCTTCCAATCTTCTAATCAATTCCCTACAGACAACATCAAGTCCTGCCCTACATTTGCTCTTGTCCGATGAGCCATTGCACTCGATATACGTCACAATAGGGAAGGAACGACTATCGCAACATAATGTTTCAGAAGGAGCACGTTCGAAATATCAACTCGTTTAGCACGATAGGAGGTATATATACAGCAGTACCTCTGTTACACGACAGTTGTCCAGCATCCCTCCTCCATCCCAACTCCTCACTCCTAACTATTCCTATCCCAGCATGGGACGGCTGGGAGTACTCTGGGTTCAGGCCAAATTCCGAAATCTGAGCCCTTTCCTCGGAGTAAGACAGCACGCTAAATACACATAACCTTTACTCTATCTGAATATAAGTGTGAACTCGTGAATTTTGTTTCATGACGACTTTAATGCTGCTTTTATGTTTGTTTGTTTGGTTTTGCCCTTGACAGTTATGGCATGTTTGAAACCACAGAAGGATTAGTAAATAAAGTCAGTGCTTTAATTTTTTGGGGGAACTAATTGTTTAAATGTCAGTGTGATTTTGTGTATCAGCAGTAGGCCGTATTATCAGACCCAGTCAGACATTCGAATCACGCGTCTCTCAGCAAGGACAGCTTTGAGTGCATGTGTTTTGGCCTGTACAGGCCTGTGGGAATGCCTGCATTTGTCACAATGGAAGCAGACAAAGCTCGCCTGCTGTTGTTCTATTCATGCAGTTTATTCTTAGTCTCAATGTCACATATGAAACTGTAGAAGTGGCCATGCACCTCCTCACCGCATTGTTTACTGTGGTATTTGAGCGGCAGGTGTGGCAATAAATGCTTATAAATAACCTTGCCACACAAAGCCTAGCGGTGCTCTCCCTCCCTCAACACTACCTGAGTCACGTACACTCAAACACAACTGTGTGTTGGGGTAGCGCATTAGGAGTTACGTAATCGGATTACTTTTTTCAAGTGACTAGTAAAGTATCACATTACTTTTGAATTTACAACAAAATATCTGAGTTACAGATGGGGGGAAAGTAAGGCAAAAGTATACAGTAAAGGCCCTTTCACACTGGACGCGATTTTGACGCACGAATAATTCGCGCGATGGTTTTATTTTTTGATCAGCTGTTTGTGTAATGAGTGCTTTCACACCGAACGCGAATGTGCTGCGGCGAAAAAACGACTTTTATTTTTTTCGTTTCGATGTCGATTTTTTTTTTCCTTTTGCGGCGACAGAAAAGGCTTCAGCCAAACGCATACTACAAGGACAATGATTGTGTGGCGTAGCATTGCCAACCAACTCGGTTATCACGACTGTGAGTATGTTGTGTGATAGTTTTAGTTGTTGTATAGTCCTGTGCTGTGTAGGCTAGCAGGCTAAACTACATTTGGGATAGAAAGCTAATCGTCAAAGAGAGAGATAGAGACCGTGTTTACGCGGCTCATGTGATGGGTTTTGACGCGAACTATTCGCACACGAACTATTCGCTTTTTCGTTACGCATCCGGTGTGAAAGGGCCTTAACGCATTACTTTTCTATATAGAGTAACACAATAAGTTACCTTTTTAGGCAGTAACGCAATATTGTAATGCATTGCTTTTAAAAGAAAGTTTCCCCAGCACTGGTTGTGAACGGCAGCATCTGGTCGCCATCGTGCATGTGACACTCGTTAAATGACAACTATAAAGTCAATGTTCCATGAGCAGCATTTATAGCCGTTGTAAAATGCAGCATTTATGACACATTGCTTGTGATGTTTCTCATTTAAAAGTTATTTTTTTAGGGGGGGGAAGCAATACTAAATTATTTCATGTAAATGTGCTTTTTGTATTATTTATATACAATTACAGTATTTATTAATATTTTGAATTAGCTTTCATTTTTGTATTCTTAGTTTTTTTATGTTTTTGTCAGTTTTTAGTCGTTTTGATTTTATTTTGGTTTTAGTAATTTCAATACTTCAACTTAAACAAAGATTTTATTTCAGTTAGTTGAAAGTCATAATACTTATATTGAATGTTATTTCAGATTTATTTAAAAAGTGTTCATTTTAATTAAAATAACAACACTGTGACATATATTAAAACACCAATTTTATGTCGCTTGACAGTCTGTAATGTAGTTACACATGAACTTTTGGTAACACTTTATTTTACAGTGTCCTTGTTACATATGTTACATTACCGTATATTAACAGTACATTATGCATAATTACATGCAACCAACCCTAAACCAAACCCTAACCCTAATTAGATAGTAAGTACATGTTGTTAATTAATATTACTCAGTACTTAAATGTATAGTTACACTGTAACAATGACACCTTAAATAAAGCGTTACACTTTATTTTAAGGTGTCATTGTTACAGTGTAATTATATATTTAAGTACTGAGTAATATTAAGCAACTACATGTACTTACTATAGGGTTAGGGTAGGATTAGGATTTGGTTGAGGGTTAGTTGCATGTAATTATGCATAATTTACTGTTAATATACGGTAATGTAACATATGTAACAAGGACACCAAATAAAGTAACCAAACTTTTGAACTAATAAACTTATTTAAATAATTAGAGTTCATACAGTGTTTTACCATATTGTTTTTTAATAACTAATAATATTTAAGCAATAATCCACTCAATGCTGTGCTTTATAGTGATTTTTAACACGGGTAAGGCATTCCATATCATGTTTTACAATGAGGCAAATGTTGCTCTTTCATATATTTGGAGATGTTTCATTCAAGTATCCACTTTGTCTTAGAAGTCAATTAGAAGAATAAAAAATAGCCACAAATGAGTCAAAAATTGCCAAGTAGAAGTCTTTGGTCTTGGGATGTTGAGATCTTTGATTGCAGTCTTGTATCTTGAGCACAGTTTGAGACATTATTGAGATCTATGGATTTGTGGTAACCACATTATTTGTGGTCATTTCTAAATCAAGTGGTGATGCGAGCGTCATCTGATCTCTTCTGGATTGTTCTTCGCAGGGTTTAATGGAGACCTGAGCACTTTATATCGCTGAGATCTTGATGCATTGTTTCCATAGATCTCTTTTCCCACAGCTCCTCTATCCCACAATGCATTGTCCCGTTGTGTCGTTCCAGGTCTTCTGTCTTTTGATCTCACTGTAAGTCTATCTGGATGCTTTGAATTGATCAGTGGTCTTGCTGTGGGTCTATATTTACCACCTTGAGGAGGAGGAGTGTGTGTGTGTGTGTGCTGCTGGAGGTCATCCTCACCCGCAGAAACCGTGAGACTGAGAGGCCAGAGGAGAAGCTGAGAGCATTACAGAAGGTGAGACAGCAGGAAACAATAAGGAGAGTTTAACAGAGCGCCGGTGGAAGAGGGTGAGACAGGTGAAGGTCGAGGAGGAGGAGAGACGGAGACGCGTCGTCCTGCTGATCATCTGAAGGGCCTGTAGAACGTGAGTGGATTTACAATGGAAAAAATCAGTTTGCAATTTTCTTGTGCTCTTCAAGAGACTCTGCTCTAGTGTGTGCTTGAAGATGCTTATTAGCTTTTAAATCAGAGGCTCTCGATTGGCGTCTGTTCTGAAAAACACTGAACTATTTTGCTGCAGATACGTTGCTTCGAATAAAAGAGTCTGAAACACTTTACGTTTGACTTTAAAGGCATTTTTCTTTTCTTTTCTTTTCTACAATGATATTGGGGATATTTTGGGGATATTTTGGGGATATTTAATTTTATTCTATCAATCAATAAATTCCACTAGAAACAAACTTTGTTGTATTATTTTATTTTAATTTAATACTGTGAAGCTGCTTTGATACAATCTGTATTGTGAAAAGCGCTATACAAATATACTTGATATACTTGATATTATGTTGGGTTACCAATTGATGTCCAATGTCAAACCTGGATCCTGAAGCAAAACTATGGCTGATTTTAATGATAACCCCTGTTCAATGTCTTGGTAAAATGCTGATAAATGCCATTTTACTTGAATGTCTTGGTTTGATATTATATGCCAATAACACACTTGTTAGTGAATTTTGATAATGCAAGCATCAGCTCATTGCTCATACTTAAAGTTGAAGTACTGTATAACTAAAACTGAAATGTTATAAAAACTGTATAGATATATTTTAGAAAAAAATATAAAATGACAAAAATTCTAAAACTTTAACTAAAATTAAAATAAGATAAAAAAAAATTATCAAAATATTATATTATATTAATAACACAGAGGCCATTATTTATTTTGCATTGCGACATTATTTTCATGTAAGTTATTCTCATTTTACTCTCAAATTTGTATTACTGTGATGCAAAAATTAAATTAAATAAAATATGAAATAATGTTCAAAGATTATTCTAACAAACCATTTATCTCTTGCCTTGAGTCAGTAGTACAAGAAACCATCCGCACCACTCACATTTTGTTCATAAATTGTAGAAACCTAACTAACATTTTAGTCGAGCATCTTTGCATTCCCGTTTCTCAAAACAGCTGGCATTGTAAACCAAGCGCCTGGAAAGCAAAGATGAAAAATCCTGCCGTTTGGAGTTTATGGAGTTATTTCTCATAAGCCCGTTCATCCATCTCCTCCAGAGAGTTTCTCTCTCCATCAGTCTGTTTTCATTGGCCTAGATGCGATCTCTCTCTGGAGGGGCGACGGGTTGCTGTTCGGCTGATGACAGATCAATTTTAATATGCTGCAAAGTGACCTTTTGTACTCGGTCTTCAAACAAAGTCCTGACACGGGCACTATAGGATCTGGTTTGAGAGGAAATGTCTGGGACAGGAGCCACTGTCATTCGGAGAGCCTTTGCCTCAGATGTAATCTGGTTAAACCTGAGGGGAAACGCATTTCTCCGTCTATGATGGAAACGCAGGTGGTTGTTGCAACTTTCGGGTAAATGAAGCCATCCTTCAAACGCGACCTGATTCTGTTAGGTTCTTCGAGGGGCGCGTGTGCCATCGGGGCTGATTTATGACTGCGGGACTCTCGTGGGCTGTTTTGAGCCTCACAACTAATGAATTATTATCCTCACAATAGCTCACAAAGGGACTTTTACCAGGATTCTTACACAATGGATGTCCCTCTTCTCCTTTCAGCTCTTACCTGATGTGGTGACTGGGTGAAACTCATGAAAACAGGGCACATTTCACACAGGAAATTCTATTTTGCATTACATCACATTCATTTTGGCTTGACTTTATTTTTAATATTATCTCATATATTAGGCTGCTGTCACTTTAAGACCTGACTCGTGGATCCATTATTCTGTTACGCATGCATTTTTTGTCTCAACAGTTTACGTTCACTTAAAACACTGACTGTGTTGACGTAAATACTCGCTTAGACCGGCATTTTGTCTTTATTTTGTGTGTATTTGACTATTTAAGTGCAGTAAGCAGCGAAAAATAAGTAAATTTAGTCCTGAGAGGCGGCTTTGTGCCGCACACTTTGGGTGAGCACAACATCTGCTAGTTGCAAAGTTACTTATATATAGTAAAATGTCTTATGGACCATTGAAATACTTTTGTTTTCATTATTAATTTATTTTTAAAATTATTATACATGTATTTATTATTACATATAAAACAATAAATAAATATGTTTAAATACATTAATAACATAACTTCATTTATATATAAAAGAATATAAAAATATATATTTTATATAAATGTATAAATAAATAAAAAGTAAAAAAAAAAATTAATGTCTATGGTTTTTATTAAGTTTATTTAGTTTTAGTTATTTCAGTGCTTCAGATTCAACTAAACATGAGAAATGTTGAATTGACTTGGTAATTGTTTATTTTATTTCAAGTAATGATAATGTTTTTTTTTTTTATGGTTTTAGCTTTAGTTGTTAAAAAAAAAAAAACTGGCCATGAGATTCCCTCTTTTATTGTGTTGGCAAGCCCACATGTAGATTGAATAGTGATACTGTAATGTTTTGCATAAGTCCTTCGTATTGCTGGTGTTCTGTAGAAGTATGATTTTAGTTTTTCAGTTTTTCTGGAGCGGGGTGTAAATGGGCCGTGACTTCCCATATACCATCACTGGGCCGTGTCTGGTGTTGTGGATATGACAGATCGCTATCTGTCGGTGTGCAACGGACTGGTGTGATTCTCTTTCTCTAAGTGCTTCTGTCCTTTTGACAGCTGTGTCGTTCTGCTCTGATGCAGGTGCTGCTGAGAGCTTCGCCATGGCAACCAAAATAGTAACACAGCGTTGCCAGGAAGAGCAGATGGACCAGATGTCTCACAGCATGGAGATGTCCTCCCAGATCAAGAAGAGAAAGTTCAAATCCAGGTAGAGCCACACTGACCCTCAAAGCACGCCATGAACATTCCCCTGCGTCACGCCACTGGATGCCATGAACATTCACACGCTTCCCAACTTTAGGAAACAAGTGTAAATCACCAGCTGAATTAGCTGAATTAATTAGTGCATCTCATTGACACTCGCTCGGTTTGCTGTCCTTTCAGAGAGCAGCTGTGCAAACATATGAGGTCTTAGCGGCTCCAGTTCAGCTCTTCAAATGGGATGGGTGTCTTGAAAGGGAGGATCGGCAAAACATGAATGTGTTTTCATCATTTACTCATATTTACTTTCTTCCATGAAACACAAAATATATATATTTTTATAATAATGCATAATAATACATAAAAAGATAATATGCTGCATGTCTGAGCTGCTTTTTTACATGTAGTTAAAGTGCACTCAAGAAAATATTTAGACCTAAATTTAAGATTTATATGTTGGAATTGCATATAACATTTCCATCCATTTGGATTACAGTTTTAACATAAACTAATAACTTAATGTGATGCATATTTATCAGTCATGCATGAATGAAACAGGTAAGTTTACTGTATGCTGATTGGAAAATGTGATTGTTTAAAGAAAATCAAATAGATGCATTATTTCAGATATAGAACAATATCTGTTTCATTCATTCAAATATGCCTTGCATTAAAGTTTATTAGTACTGTTTGATCTAAATGGATGGAAATTGTATATACAATTCAAATACATAAATCTAAAATGTAGGTTTAAATGTTTTTTGAGTTTAGATTATGTTGGCAAGCTTTAAAAATTGACACTTTACCCTAAAAGTAGTAAATGAGTTGTATGTGAATAAATGCCTAAATTCAATCTGTTCATCATATAAATAGATCGAGTCTCTTCAGAAAATTTGGACTCATATGGATTCATTTTACAATCTCTTTATGAACTTTTTGAAGCGTCAAAGAGGTAGCTGTGAATGGAGGGATCAAAAAGATCGTCATTTGTGTTCTGATGATGAACAAAAGCAACATAAGGACAACATGAGGGTGACTTAATTTTCATTTTTGAATGAACTAACCCTTTAATTAATAACAATGATTCATTACTGTGCCACTTGTTTGGGATCATGTGTGTGATGGTCTGTGGAGATTACATGACAATTACTGATGAGGAAGGCAGCTGTGTTTCACCCTGACATGTGCTGGAGTTATTCTGAGCTCACTGAGGCATCGCAGCCATGGCAAACTCCCAGGTGTACACTAGTGTTGTTGACAGACACATTAACAATAGACACAAGTTCTTTCCCAAAACCTCCTGGGGTTAAACCCGTTAAGGACATGTACAGTACATGCATCATGGTTGCATTTGTTTGTACCTTGTACTATAATTTATTGTGTTAAAAAAATGCATGTTAATACAGCATAAGAGAACCTAATTCTCTTCATGCAATTTTTTGTATTATTTTTAGAGTCAAATATGACCTGGACTGATTACTTTATGAGATTCCCACCTTTTAAGGCATCTTATGTTCACTCCTGAAGATGCCTTGGTTTGGCCAAATTTATATTTATGCATTTAAGTGACTTACAGCAGAGGCCAGGTTTTCTTCAAGGTTTCTTTTTGTGGAGAATACAATGGCAAAATGCATTGCAAGTTTGCAGCACACAGTGAAATCGTGTTTATTAGAGTATCTTAGCAACGTGATGCCATTAAAATCAAGTTAAGAGCATATTTGGATGCGTCACAAAGGTCGTTAACTGACAAAAAGCTTTGTTTACACTTCACACAATAGTATAATAATGTTTCCCAAAGTTTGCTTCAGTTACTTTAACTTCTCCTCTGGCTTATTTGACAGTCAAAGCGAACATCAACAGTGTTGGTGTGTTATATCCACTGGCCCATTCACTGAAGCTTATATTACACAATTACTTTAAATAACTTCCCTCTTTTCTTTTGTTGGCCTGTTGGAGAGAACATACAGATCCGCAAACACACAGATGAACTTCTGCTTTTGTCATCGCATCAGTCGCATGTGTTCCTCTGTACGCGGGAGGGTCGTTTAACAATGCATCTGAATCTGAATCTGAGAGTCGCTGTTTAAATAGACACTGATCCACTTTCCATTGTGTCCCACTGGATTGACTGACTATTTCTGCCTTGAATCCTGTTGGAATTATCATTTTTATGAGATGAGCGCACATGAATATGTTGTAAATACCAGTGAGGATCTCCAGATTTTCTTTGAGCTCCAGCTGTCCGTATGGAAGCGTGTTAATTAAAGAATCATGGATGAATATTGACTTTGTACTCATACTCTTGATTAAGTGTAGCAATAACATTTGAGAGAAAATATGAAGAGTTCAGATGCAAAAGCCTGAAATTTTCTTCTAGAATGATCATTTTTATCAAGCTTGTATATTTAAGTTCAGTAATTTCACTTAAATGACAATTAATAGGTAATTTGCATTGCCATTTAAGTGAAATTATTGAATTTAAATATATACGAGCTTGATAAAAATGATCATTCTAGAAGAAATTTTCAGATGGCACTTAAAGGCTTTTGCATCTGAACTCTTCATATACTACTCTGACATTTATCCAGAGAAATATTAAATAAGTCACACAATTTGCTAAACCGGTTTGCTTTATTTTGATTGAATACATATCTCATAATGATATTGATGCCCTCCGGAAACAAGCACATCTCTTTAAAATATAGCATGTTCTGGTAGATCAGCAGAATATGATTTGTTAAAAACTCTTAAAAATGACAAATATATTTGCCACAAAAAATATTAATGCACTTTACAACTGAGGAAGAAAATATGAAAATTAAAAAAGCAACTAATAATTATTATTTTTGTGCAAAAACATTATTGCATTACTTGGTACAGTAGGTTTTAATTTAACTTATTTATTTTAATCATTTAACTTTTTAGATTTTTTATAATGCCTTTGAAAGGAGTCTCTTATGCTCACCAAGGCTGCCTTTAAAATACAGTAAAAACAGTAATATTGTAAAATATTCTTACAATTCAAAATAATTGTTTTCTATTCTAATAAATTAAATTAAGCCAAAAAAATTAGAATTATGCCAAAGATTTTTTGAATGTTTATTATGCTCACCAATTCTTCAATGAAAAATACTGTAAAAACATTAAAATGGTGAAATATTATTACAATTTAATTGAAATATTATTACAATTTAAAATAACTATTTTCCATTTAAACATATTTTAAAATGTAATTTATTCCTGAGATGTATTTATTGTATTATTATTCCTGATCATTACTCCATTCAGCGTCACATGATCCTTCAGAAATCATTCTGATATGCTGATTTGCTGCTCAAGAAACATGTATTATTATTACTGTCACTTTTGATCAATTTAATTGCTTCTTTGCATAAACATAAAAAAAATGACTGACCCCAAACTTTTGAACAGTAATGTAAAGTTTTATAGTACTATAAAACTGAGTAAATGTACAATGACAAACGCATGCATAAGATGTGAAACTGCTTCATTAAAGTTTAATTCTAAAGGACATGGACTGGCTCACACAAAACACCTGCTCGAAAGTGACGATCACCTTTAAACCGGTCTGAAGCAGCTCTCTGTGCTGATGCACATGTGGATCAGCAGGTTACTCAACCTTCGCTTCAACGTAGATTTTATTTAGTCTTATAATGAGAGTCAGCCTGTCTCTATCGCCTGAGAAAGGAACATGCGGTGGAGAGTGAATCCAGGCCGTTACGCAGGAGGCCGATCTGAACTGATAGAAAGACTCCTGTGGGCGCTGATCCACTAAACCCTCACAGATCAGATCACTTATCAGCTTTAAAGGATTAGTTCACCTCAAAATGAAAATTTCCTGATAATTTACTCACCCCAATGCCATCCAAGATATCCATGCCTTTCTTTCTTCAGTGGAAAAGAAATTAAGTTTTTTGAGGAAAACATTTCAGGATTTTTCTACACACAATGGAGTTCAATGGCAACCAGAATGTTGAAGTTCAAATCAATGGCGTTTCAAAGGGCTCTGCACGATCCCAGCTGAGGAATGGGGTCTTATCTGGTGAAACGATCGGTCATTTTCTAAAAAAAAAAAAAAAGATTTATATACTTTTTAACCACAATTGTTCGTCTTGTGCTGGTCTGCGACGCGCCACGCATTGCGTCATCACATTGGAAAGGAAGAACAACACAATGCAATGACACATTGCAAATAGAATTGAAAGCAATGGAGAAATATAAAACTTAATTTAAAGTTGTTCTCCAGAAACAATATGTATTTTAGGTTTATTGCGTGCTCCACACGGAGATCTGATCTCATCGAGTCCATCTGGGATCGCATGAAGAAACTGAAAAAACTGATACAGACTAAATCCAGAAGAAACAGAAATCGACCTGCAATGAATTTGCATTTCCTTCAGCCTGAGGCTTATTCTTTTCACTTTTTGTGTGAAAGTCACATTTACCAAAAATAGAACTTTTATTTGTTGTTGTTATTTAAACAAACACGCAAGCCCAGCCCGGAAAAGATAAAGTAACGCAAAACTATATAACACATTACTTTTCATATAAAGTAAATAAGTAACACTTTTTTAGGGAGTAACATAATATTAATGGATTACTTTTAAAAGTAACTTTTCTTAACTCTGCTGCTAAATAGAGTAAATGAGTATAATAGTGCAGAAAAGTCTTTGTAATGTTGTAAATTTTGTTAGTAACAGATGCAGAGCTTTCCATGCGATAGACAGAATGACAGAAGCACATCAGAGCAAACGGCTTTCTGTCAGAAACTCTTTCACTCCATCTGTCTCTCTCTTCTCTCTCTTCTCTCTCTTCTCCACCTCATGGTCTCAGTGATGCAGCTTCTGCCAGCTTTAGCGCAATATTAAGAGTATGTCACATATAATGTACACGTTTGTGCATGCAAATATATTGTGAATGTTCAATATTTCACCCACTCATGATGCAATTGTTTTTTATCTTTGCGTTGTGTTTGAACAGTGATGAAAAGGCCTCCTTCAGTGAATTCTATCCCATCATTCCTGGCGACGTCATGTCTGTCAAGGAGATCCTGACCGAGCCCAAGTTCCCGCGCCACAGGACATGGTACAGTGAGAGCTGAAACACACACACACACACACACACACACACCGTGGATATTCAGGTTTAATGGGGACATATAGGCATAATGAGTTTTATTCTGTAAAAAAAAACTGTATTTTCTATCCCCTACCCCTAAACCTCCCATCACAGAAAACTTTATTTATGTATCATTTGAGTATGATAAATTGAGTTTTCCTCATTTTTTTCCCCATAATGTAGGGTATACACACACACACACACACACACACAAGTGAAGATGTCTTTAGGTCACCTCTCGGTAACATGCTGACATGATGACATTATCATTGTGGAGCTTTGCTTTGTTAAAGCTTTGTGAGGGCCACAGCTGTCCTGCTGAAAATGTGAAAGGTTTAAAAATAATATGATGGAGTCACAGACGCTGGCAGGACACGGCAGGTCGAGGCATGATTTACATGTCAAACCGTTTTATCTGCGGTGCTCGCGTCAGGTTCTCTCAAACTTTCAGTAGGAGATTTACATACAAAATAAACACTGAAACATAAACACAGGTTTGGGTTTCGTTCCATGAAAATAGGACACATGCAAATTCATATAGCAAGAAACATCATGCAGGAAAAGAGCAGCAGCAAACACTTTGGGAATAGGGGAAACTTAGCAGTCTTTAGGGAAAACACAATCGGCTCCTATAAAACTATAGGCTCTAAATGCCTACGGCTGGGTATTACATTTCAAAAATGTCCAAAAAGAAAGAAGCTGATGTACTGGAATACATGAATACATCTCAAAAACCTGTTTAGGTCAAAATCAAAAGACAGAATCTATCTAAGATCTATCTATCTATCCATCATCCATCCATCCATCCATCTATCTATCTAGTGTCTATCTATCTATCTATCTATCTATCTATCTATCTATCTATCTATCTATCTATCTATCTATCTATCTGCAGTATCTATCTATCTATCCATCTACAGTGTCTATCTATCTATCTATCTATCTATCTATCTATCTATCTATCTACAGTATCTATCTATCTATCTACAGTGTCTATCTATCTATCTACAGTATATACATATATCTACAGTATCTATCTATCTATCTATCTATCTATCTATCTATCTATCTATCTATCTATCTATCTATCTATCTACAGTATCTATCTATCTATCTATCTATCTATCTATCTACAGTTTCTATCTATCTATCTACAGTATCTATCTATCTATCTATCTATCTATACATATATCTACAGTATCTATCTATCCATCTATCTATCTATCTATCTATCTATCTATCTATCTATCTATCTATCTATCTATCTATCTATCTATCTATCTATCTATCTATCTATCTACAATGTCTATCTATCTATCTACAGTATCTATCTATCTATCTATCTATCTATCTATCTATCTATCTATCTATCTATCTATCTATCTATCTATCTACAATGTCTATCTATCTATCTATCTATCAACAGTATCTATCTATCTATCTATCTATCTATCTATCTATCTATCTATCTATCTATCTATCTATCTATCTATCTATCTATCTATCTATCTATCTATCCATCTATCTACAGTATCTATCTATCTGTCTATCTGTCTGTCTGTACTGGTCATGTTCTTGCCAGGTTTTGTGTTAAAGGAACTAAAGCACCTCTCTCATTTTTTCTTCGACACTTCTGTTTTTCTCGTCCTTTCTGCGCTGTCTCTTTCCCCCTGCTTAGCATGATGGGAAAGGCACATCCCCTATATTCACCTCTCACACTTAACAGGTTTACCTGCAATTCACAGCACGCCGGCAGCCGCTTTAGTTTTCAGGCTGGTAATCCTGTTCAGACGGAGACATTAACACGGTCATGCTTCTTCCGCCGGAGGGTTATGGCTCCAGGAAGAGCCTGGGAAAAAAGGTTCGAGTTATAGGATAAAAAGGTCACTTCAGTAAATCAAGCTTCAAATGCAGGATGGATGATTCGAGGATGAGCGATAAAGCCCGTCAGCACAGGGTTCGAATGAAGGTCAGGCAGGAGAGTCACTGTAGTTTTGTGTTTTAAGTGAAGGTGAGATGAGAGAGAAGAAGAGCAAGATCGGGATCAAGTGGATAGATGTGTTCATCTCATAATCTCTGCTGAATTTGTTGCTCATATGAAGTAGTGTCACGCTCTGTCTGTCTATGGCTTTTTCTCTCTGCTGTATCTCACATTCACACACACGGCAGCTGAATACGGTTGTCAGTCCTCGTCTGAGTGTGTAATCCTGTTCCCGGTGTTTGGCAGACGACACCAGACAGGTTCAGCTGTCGGCCTCTGTTTTTATTATTTACAGCACTAGACACCGCAACATTGCAATGTTTTCTGATGTAAACGCTCTCTGGATGAGACTGAAAGTCAGTTCAGACTGATGCTCTCAGCACTGAGATGAAGGAAGACCATGGATCTAATCAAAGTGAATCCTTTATCACCTCGTCAGAAGGATGAAAGTCACAATCTTCACGTCAGGTCACGGCTCTGGGACCAGTACGTCTGATGTTGCTCCAGTACAGACGGAAAACTAGCCTGGAAAAGTGTCTAGTCTGACTTAAATGAACAGATGGTATCAACACATCCGGTGATTGAACTATAAGCTTGAGAAATCTTGTAAATAAACAATACAAAAAAATAAATAACATAAATTAATATATAAATTCATTTATTATGTATTTTTATATTAATATAAAGATGCATAACTTTCAATGTAATTATTTTCTCTTGTTTTCTCTTATTTTTTTGTTGTTTTGTATTAATTAATATTTATTCATTTATTATTGTATTACATTTATGTCTTATAATATTATTTTCAGACCATTATTTTCGCTTTTCTTTTATCTTATTTTTGTTGTGATCTCAACATAACAAAAGTTACAACAAATCAAAACTGGAAAAAGTCATGCATAATCTCTAAATTACCAACATTTACAGTATTAACTATCATCCTAAAGTTGTACTTTTTCTACAATTTTACAGCTTTAATTCATATTTTTTTAAGTTTGAGTAATTTTAGTACTTAACCTATTTTTATTTCAGTTAGTTGCCAAGGCAAAATTTCTAAGTTTAAGTTTTTATCTGATTCTTATATTTTATTTAAGCTTTGTTTTAATTACTTAAAATAATTTCTAATAGTTTTAGTTTTAGTTTTGGTTAACAATAACAACACTGATATACAGAGGGGTTCAGAAGTCAGGGACTTCTATTTATATTTATATATGCTTCTATTTAGCATTTTCTTCATAATTTAATACCTTTTTTTTAATCAAAATAACAGTTTATGTGCATCTCTCCTGCTTTAATGCCAGCAGTAACTGAACAAAACCTGATGATCATTTTCTCCTGGATCCAAAAGCATCTTGAGCTTTAATGGAAGCAGGAACATGATCATCTAGAAAATCCCAAAAGTTTCAGTTTATTTCCAGGTTTAATTAGAATTACATAATGATCTGCTGAATAGAAAAAGAGCAAAAATGAGAGGGAACGTTGTCTGGGACTCTTTCTTGAGTTTCCTCTCTCCATCTCTCCAATCCTTTTCACATTCATATGTAAATAAGTTGGACCATTATGCCGTTTTTCACATCTGAAACGTCCCTCTTTCTTTCAGGCTTAGTCTTTTAGACTCTCTCTACATAAGTGCATTCATTTGAGTCAGTCATCAGTCTGGCGGCGCTGCACTAAACCCATCCAAAGCAAAACAGCAAAGTGTCAAAGCGGAGAATGGCAGCTTCTAATTGCACTGAGACATTTTAAATCACCTGATATCGACCCTGAGGATAACTGGCATTTTTGTTTGTCTCGTCTGCCATCTGGATTCATGGCACGAGGCTCGGCCAGTGTTTCTGCTGACCTCCTCTAAAGCGCTGACATGACAGCCAGTTAAATGTCATGAGCATCGTGCACCTCTTCAAATGAATCCTGACTTCAGGGAAAGTTCACGCCGTTCAAATCATCCTTAGTTGCTTTGAAACCTTTCATAAAAAGTTTTAATAGTGCTTTTGACAAAACGGTTTAAAATGATGTTCACTCCTGGGTTATTATAGTTAACTAAAACCATAAAATAAATTTACGTTACTTGAAATAAATAAAAATGAATCGAATTAAAATCAAATAAAAACCTTAAAGGGACAATATGTACAAATTTTCATGTATTAATCGTTTTTTTTATTTTGCAGTGTATTAACAGCTTGCTACGAAGTTTAAAGGGTAACTGTCGCCAAAGTGCAACCTAGGCTCTTTTTGTTAATCTACTCGAGGCAAACTTTCGTTTAAAAGCATAATTAGAATGGAAACGCCACTTTTAAGTTTGTTTTAGGTTAAATGCCTTGTGAATGGGAGTGAATGGGGCACGACTATGATAGCATCAAAAATCACTATTTTTAAAACACTAAGAAGGCTCGACACAACATGAAACTTTGCTTGAAGTATCACCAGGGGCTCTACACATGAACTCAAGCATTGAGAACATTGTTTGTGTACACAGAGTTTACTAAAAAGAAAGATTTTGAACAACTCACTGTGTTACCGTCCGCCGGCATTTTGTCAGTCAAAAATAGTCGATCTCCGTAACAGGGAGGAGAGTAAAGATGGAAAGTATAAATTCAGTTCAATATAAATTCATGGATAATTTGTTGTTTTCTCGTTAGTGAAAATCAATATTGACCTTATATTTAAAAAAGGATCCTTATATATGAAACAATACTAAAATTCAGAGTCACTTCATTCACATTCGGAAATCGACTATTTTTGACTGTCAAAAGGCCAGCGGACACAGAGACACAGAGACAGCGAGTTGTTCAAAATCTTTTGAAGTAGACTCTAACAATGTTCTCAATGCTGGAGTTCATGTGTAGAGCCCCTGGTGATACTTCCAGCAAAGTTTCATGTTGTGTCGAGCCTTCTTAGTGTTTTAAAAATAGCGATTTTGATGCTATCATAGTCGTGCCCCATTTACTCCCATTCAAAAGGCATTTTAACCTAAAACGAAAATACGGTCAAACTTAAAAGTGGCGTTTCCATTCTAATTATGCTTTTAAACGAAAGCTTGCCTCGGGTAGATTAACAAAAAGAGCCTAGGTTGCATTTTGGCGAGAGTTACCCTTTAAAGAACGAGACCTTCCCTGATTTCCTAGGTTGTCTATGAAGTGTAGAGAGATTTTTATGTGAAAATGTGAAAAAGGCTGTGACATGAACGAGTGCTCTCGTTCTCTCCTCTCTTCTGTTCAATGACACATGAAACGAATGCTTATACAATATTCAGGATGATGCCAAAAGAGCCATTCTGTACTCTGTAATGTTAGTGTGTCTAATTAATTCAAACTAGTCTCACATAGCCATATCTATATAGTCTATATCGTAAGAGTGTAATTTTAATGACCATCACTGCGATCTTTCTGAACAGCTGTTTTCTCACCACTGTAATTTGTGGTGTTTATTTTGTTAATTATTGAGAGAAAAGCTCTCTGCACATATTTACATATTCATCTAAACGTCGCTGTCAGCAGCGTGGACGGCGTCGGGATGTTCATTAACAGTATATCGCTGCAAAGGTGTTTTCAACCATGATCAGGGACTTGAATCACGCTCAGTCTCTTGTACATTACGTGAGCACGAACAGTGAGACGCTGGCTGCAGTTCACAATATGGCCACCAGTGTCGCTAATAACAAGGGTTTCTGATTTCTACACATAGACCATTTAAAGGGGTGGTTGATTATGATTTCACTTTTCTAACTTTAGTTAGTGTGTAATGTTGCTGTTTGAGTTACAACGCTCAAAGTTTAAAGCAAAGGGAGATATTTGCTTTTAAAGAAATTGCTTTTTAAGGACTACAACAAACGGCTGGTAGAGACTACACGACATTCCTCCCGGGTTAGTGACATCACCAACCCTAAAATTTACATAAACCACGCCCCCTAAATGCAATTTATAGATTATGCTAATCAATGACTAGAAGATAACTACACATCAACTACATAAATTCATCAACTAACCATTCAGAAATGTCCTGTTGCATCTACGTGTTGTCACTTCTTCTTGAGTTTCTCCATCATTGTCTGAATCCGGTTTGAACATAAAGGCTAAACGGTTTAGAATTTTTCAGTGCATGTCTGTGTGAGCGCAAACTGTTGTAGCTCCGCCCCCTGTGCCAGGAGCAGCAGCTCATTTGCATTTAAAGGGACACACACAAAAACGGTGCATTTTTGCTCACCCTCAAAAAGTGACAATTTTAACATGCTATATAAAAATATCTGTGGGGTATTTTGAGCTAAAACTTCACATACACACTCTGGGGACATCAAAGACTTATTTTACATGAAAAGGGCATTATACCACCCCTTTGAACTTAAATTTTATTTCAGCTAGTTGGCAAAGCAACATTTCTCATTTTTATTTAGTTTAACTTTTTTTTTTTTTTTTTTTACTAAAATAACAAAAAATAAAACTGAAATAAAAAAAATGTATAAATATATAAAGAGAAAATAGAAAAAAAAATAATTCTAAATATAAAAAAAACTAGTATCTCAATGATGTTAAAATAACTAGTTCACTCCACTCATATCAGTGCGTTCATAAGCGTCTTGCAAACAAGAAATTGTCTGACCTTTGACCTCAGGGAGGCCCTAAGAGAGACCATGTCCAGCGACGAGTTGCGTGAGAGAGACCAGTGGACTCTGTTTGGCAACGAGGCTGAGAAGCTGGAGATCGGGGTGATCAGAAACCAGCATGTTGTCCGTGAGCGTGTGGATCGATTCGCGCTGCGCCGGGAGGTAAGTGATACACACACCAAAGAGAAGAGCTCTGCACCTCGAACACACACCTGCATTGTTCCACTGCTTAGTTTTAAAGAAAAAGTTTATCCCAATAAATTGTCTGATAGATATCGGTCTATCGCTCGCTCTATCTATCTCTCTGTCTATCGTTCTATTACAGCTATAGTTGCCAAAGCAATATTTATATTTTTAATGTGATTTATTAAAATAAATAAGACTAAAACTGAAATAAAAATTAATAAAACTATATTTAGACATAATATATATTTATTATTATTATTATTAAAATTAAGCTTTGCGTGCACTGCAAAAAATGCTTTTCTTACTTAGTATTTTTGTCTTGTTTCCAGTCCAAATATCAAAAAGATTCGTAAATCAAGATGCATTTACTAAAGTAGTAAAACGCCATAAGATATTATGTCTTGTTTTCTGGGAAAATAAATCAAGTTTTTGCTTAAAACAAGCAAAATTATCTGTCCGTGGGGTAAGAAAAATAATCTTGTTTCTGTTTGAATTAACATTATTTTTCTTACCCCATGGACAGATAATGTTGCTTGTTTTAAGCAAAAAACTCACTTAATTTTGATTAATTCCCCTGGAAAACAAGACATAATATCTTATCTAATTTTACTTATCTAGTAAATGCATCTTGATTTAAGAATTTTTAGATATTTGGACTGGACACCAGACAAAAATACTAAGTAAGAAAAGCATTTTTTGCAGAGTGAGAAACAGAAATGTAACCGGGTTATTATAGTTAACTTTTTTATGGTTTAAATAAAAAGTAAAAAAAAAAAGTAAAAATAATATTTAAAAAACATTAACATTAATCAAAATTAAAAAACGTTTTATTTTTATTTCAGCTAGTTGCCAAGGCAAAATGTAGCTTGATGTACTAGAATAACAAAAAAACAAAAAAAACCTGAAAATAGAAAGCTTTGTGTGAGAAAATGTAAATCTCTGAAATAAAAGTTAATAAAATCTATATAAAAAAAAAAAAATAAAGCTACTAAAAAAAATGACAAAAACACAGCAAAGGAATTAAAACTTTAACTAAAATTTACATTTTTAGAAAATCTAAAAATAAAAAAAAATTCAAAATATGAATAAAAACTGCAATAGTATTTCAGTGATACTAAAATAATGTTGTTGTTTTAAATTGTTTTGTTATGCTTTGGAACGACATCAGAGTGAGAATGTAAATTGCTGAGAGCTGTTTGTTACTCTTCATTCCTCGTTTTCACACACAGGCCGAGAGAAAAGCTTCAGTGCACATGAAGTTTATTGATGATTTGAGCATGAAGGCTCCTGACTTCCCCGTCCCGCTGCGATCGCACACGGTGTGGGCCGGCATGGATGTCAAATTCTCCTGTACGGTTCAGGGCTGCCCGATTCCCAGCATCACATGGTGAGAGTCTCAAGCCTGTGTCTGGAAAACAAAAGAGCCTATAAATCTCCAAAGATCTCAGAGTGTGACTCTTGTCCACAGGTATAAGGATGACGTTCCTCTCCGAGGATCCCTGCCCTGGAACTACAAGCTGATGCAGAAGTGCGGCCTCAACGTGTTAGAGATCAGAAGGTGAACTTCAAAACCTGAATATTAAATTGACTTCAATCAATGTTATTTTAGTATCATTATTATTCTAGCTTTTATGGGAACACTTTATAATATGGTCTCATTTGTTTATCTAATGCATTAACTAAAGTGAACTAACAAGGATCAATATGTTTACTACATTTATTAAGTTATTAAAAATGTTTATGTTTATGTTCACATGCATTAGGTACAACTTCTGATCTTAAAAATGTATTAGTAAATGCTGAGAATAACATTTAAAAAGATGAATAAATGCTGTAGAGGTATTGTTAATTGTTTGTTAACTAATGAAACCTTATAGTAAAGTGTTACAGTTTTTATTAATATTTTGAACACATTTTTATTTTTTTATTTTCCATTTTTATTTAGTTGAAAGTTTAGTAATTTTGTTGTGTTTTTGTCGTTTTAGTTTTTTTTGTGCTGTCAAAACAATTAATCGCGATTAATCACATCTACATAAAAGTTTGTGTGTGTATATATATATATATATATATATATATATATGTATGTGTGTGTGTGTGTGTGTGTGTGTGTGTGCATATATATATATATATATATATATATATATATATATATATACACACACACATATATATATTATATTTGCAAACTTTTATGTTAGATGCGAGTCAACAGCGCTTAGTTTTTTTTTTGTCTATATAGTTTTTTTAGTAATTTTTATTTCAGTCATATAATTTACTTTAAGTTAAACTAAACGAAACCTAAAAAGCTGAAATAAAAAATGCGTAAGCTTTTTAAAGTCCACATTATTTTCTGATTTGATTTGTTACAACTTTTGTTATGTTGAAATCACAACAAAAATGTGATAAACTAAGAGAGAGAGAAAACAGTTATATTATCTGAAAGATATCTTTATATTATCTTAGATCTCTTTAGATGACACATCTTTATATTATTATAAGATATTAAAAAAATATTAATACATACATGTTTTATGTTTAGTTGTGCTTTAGTCATGACCATTTAGTTTTCTTTCTTCTCAGATGTTCTGCCGAAGATGCCGGAGAATACAAGGTCATAGCGAAAAGTTCCCTGGGAGAGGTGATGTCCTGCGCCAGACTGCTAGTGAACTGTGAGTTGATGTTCATCCGGTTATTTAGGTGTTGCTTGACTTGTTCAAGGTCTACAAAGCTGCCATTTAATTGATTAGTGCTAAAAACCAATTTTCGCAAACTAATTGAAACTATTACCATTGCTAGCAGACAATACATATTAATTAGTGCAGTCATTAGTGTTATAGCAGGTGCACAATGATCTCTGGTCATTCTCAAGAGTCAGTCTATAAGCTGTTGAAATCTTATTGGCTGCATTAATGAAAAGTTTGTGTTGCAACGCCAAATATTTTTGTACCCTTTATTCTTCCATTTGCAGCACACGAAGGAGCAGAAGCAAAACTGAAGCGCTTGTGGACTCCCAGTAAGTGCCTTTGCTCTTCATAATGCATAAAATGTGAGGCCTTTTGGAGTACTTTAACTAGTGATGCTGTCAGGTTGGGTACTTTGAAGAAAGTCACACAGGTGTAAAACCACCAACATGTGAATAAAACACGATGACTGATATGCAGGAATTGGTGATTACAGTTTACAGTTTATGTGTTTCAATGTGGTAGAAGAATGAGAGAGCGTTTGAAAGACAAATAAATCAAATCAAGTATATTTGTATAGCGATTTTCACAATACAGATTGTATCAAAGCAGCTTCACAGTATTAAATTAAAATAAAATAATACAACAAAGTTTGTTTCTAGTGGAATTTATTGATTGATAGAATAAAATTAAATATCCCCAAAATATCCCCAACTGAGCAAGCCAAAGGCAACAGTGGCAAGGAACCGAAAAACTCCATCAAGTGACCTAATGGTGTCCTAAAACTCCATCAGGTGACCTAATGGAGAAAAAAAAACCTTGGGAGAACCCAGGCTCAGTCGGGGGCCAGTTCTCCTCTGGCATTTATGAACTAGAGGCCGGATTGTAGTTTGAACTGTGAGATTAACAATATTATATGAATGCCTGGCCGAAAAGATGCGTCTTTAATCTAGTTTTAAACTGGGAGAGCGAGTCCGAGCAACGAACAGTATCAGGAAGACTATTCCAGAGTTTTGGAGCCAAATGTGAAAATGCTCTCCCTCCTTTGGTGGATCTGGATATCCTAGGTATGACCAAAAGCCTCGAATTTATTGATCTTAAGGAGCGCGATGGATTATAGGGTGATAGAAGATCCGTTAAATAGACTGGAGCTAAGCCGTTTATGGCTTTATAAGTCAGTAGCAATACCTTATAATTAATACGGAACTTTATAGGTAACCAATGCAGTGATGATAAAATCGGTGTTATATGATCATATTTTCTTGATCTAGTAAGAACTCTAGCGGCTGCATTTTGGACTAACTGTAGCTTGTTTATTGAGGATGCAGGACAACCGGCTAATAAAGCATTACAGTAATCTAGTCTCGAGGTCATGAATGCATGAACTAACTTTTCTGCATCAGAAACTGATAGCATATTACATAGCTTAGCAATGTTTCTAAGGTGGAAAAAGGCTGTTCTTGTAACATACGAAATATGATTTTCAAAAGACAGGTTACAATCGAGTATAACACCCAGGTCTTTTACTGTAGAGGATAAAGTAACAGGACATCCTACGATGTCAAAGTTGTATTGTGAGAGGTTCTGTGGGCGGTTTTTTTAACCGATAAATAAGGAATAGTTCATCCTAAAGAGCTTCATGAATATTCTTCAAAAACTTTTTCCAGTTGATTGACAGATAGAAATCTATTTTTCAACGTTAAGTTTTGTGTATTCATGTGCACTGCTGTTTATTAAATTGATCAAACAGGACAGTAAAGACATTTATAATATTACAAACAATTTATTTTTCAAATAAATGTTGTTCTTTTGAACTTTCTACTTATCAAAGAATCCCGAAAAAAAATTATATCATGGTTTCCACAAAAATATGAAGCAGCACAAGTATCAATATTGATAATAATAATTTCCTGAGCAGCAAATCATCATATTAGAATGATTTCTGAAGGATCATGTGACACTGAAGACTGGAGTAATGATGCTGAAAGATCACAGGAATAAATTACATTTTAAAATATATTCAAACAGAAAACAATTATTTTAAAGTGTAATAATATTTCTCAATATTACTGTATTTTTGATCAAATAAATGCAGCCTTGGTGTGACAAAATCATTAAAAAATGATAAGATGCATGCTTGAGAATTTTATATATTGACATATATATTGTATATTGATATAATGAACCTAGCAACCCCCCATAATACCCCAGCATTGTGGCGTTGAGTTTTGCATGCAAACATTTAGAGCAAAAACAACTCGATTGCTCCAGTCCATCCAATATAGCAACAGCATTTTCAAACAAATCTGAATGCCCATTACAGCCCTTCTGCTGATATGAAAGAACATCACTATTAATTTGCAAGCGTCTGGAATTGTGTTGTCGAATTACAGCGCACACATCACTTCCAATTCCATCTCGCTTCAATTCCTATAGCTAAACAAATAGCGTGTCTTCTCAAACGTTGTCACATCGGCCCTCTGTGACGTCCCCTGTGCTGGGCTGTGGCATTTGTCTCATTACACTAATATTTGTCCTCGTCCTTGGGATGGTTTTCGGTGCTATTTGCCAGGAATGGAAACTCGAAGGAAAATGATTTTTTTTTTTTCAATAACACTTCTGTGGTTTCTCCCGCTTGTACAACATATGCCTTAATTGAGTCCCTTCTTGCATTCATTTTCACCGCCTGCTGAAGGCAAGAAGAACACGAACAAAAGCTACTTACTGCCTGTCACTTCACAAATGTAATTAAAAGTGAGTGGATTGAAACATTAACGACTTGATTTCTGTAGAAACTACTCAAGCAAGACTTTTTTTCCTTCAGAGTGAAGGTGAAGTGAACAGTGTGGACACAATCTAATTTCACTGTGTAAGCAGTTTTATATCAGAGAAATGGAATGGTGATTTTTACTGGAAATACCAACGCTATCTCACAACCAATTCGTATGAATGAGTACGAGATTTGTCTAAACCCCAGTGATGGGTAGGTTTAGGGGCGGGGTTATGGAGCGAATTATGTGCCATAATTAAACAAACAAATCCAGCATTTTGCAAACAAACTCGATCTACTTTGCAAAGGAAAACAAATATGTATTTTGTTTTACAAATATAAATAAATGGGCCAAGATAATACTTCACAAATAAATACAAACCATCCTACAAATTGCATGTAACCTTTGAACAAATACCAAATCTAGGGCATACAAATGCATATCTGTCTGTTATGATTGTGTGACACTTGGCTTTTTATGAGATCTCTCGGCTCGATTTTCTCACAAATGTGTCCAGGCAGATTTTCTCACAAATGCAGTTGAGCAACTTCCTCTTCTAAAACAGTAGATGGCGCTAAACTAGGGGATTAATCCCGATAGAAGCACTGATTTGAAACTTGCCTTTGCCTACAGCTGAGGAAAATGACCAAATTGCCGTGAGATCGGGGTGTAAATTCAAGGAAAACGATTCAACGATGTATACTAGTAATGCACAATACTAAATTTCTCCGCAGATATCGATAACCGATTATTCAGGATGATATCTGCCGATACCGATCGATAGTTTGATTTTCTAATGCTGTAAATAGTGTTGTCAAAAGTGACTTCGGTACCAAGTCGGTACTGAATTTTAAAAATGTGACGATACTAGCATTTTGAGCGCTGTTGAGCGGATTCTTAAACACCTCTGGTTGGCCATTGCGTTCACGCGCTCGACATACTCCCTCTTTCCCTGTTTTTTCTCATCCTATAGTCCCAGTCCCAGTTCCAGAGCCGGATGCTCAACTGGAATCAACCTTTCCTCCAACATTTGTGAAAGAGGGTGAACGCTTGCTTCTGCAGTGCAGCTTCACCTCAGCTTTACTGCCGTTCCAACAAGACGTGAGCTGGTACAGAGATGGTGAGACACTTGACGTGGTATTCCATATCTAATGCAAAGACGTTCTGGCATTTTAACCTGTTATCCAATGAACAATGTACTTTTAGCAGATGCTTTTGTTCAAAGTGATTCCTGTGTGATCAGGGGTGGTCGTGCGTGAGTCGAGTCGCGTGGAGCTGCAGACGGGCCTGCGATCTGCCAGTCTCAGCCTGAAGCGTGTGCACAAGGAACACGAGGGCCTGTACACCGTCCGCCTGCGCACCTGGGACGGGTCCGTCGAACACAGCGCCTTCGTCTATGTCAAAGGTCAGATCCTGCAAATCATTAGAATGGTGGGTTATTTTGAGGTGTTATTGTTACAGTGTAATTATATATTTAAGTACTGAGTAATATTAAGCAACTACATGTACTTACTATTGGGTTAGGGTAGGATTAGGATTTGGTTGAGGGTTAGTTGCATGTAATTATGCATAATTTACTGTTATTTCTATGGTAAGTACATGTAACATATGTAAAAAGGACACTGTAAAATAAAGTGTTACCGAATGTTGATTTAAAAGTAAAAAGTTGGTAAAAACGGTATCCGTCACCTTTAAGCGTATTGCGATTTTTATTTCATAACTAGTGTTACAAACTAGTATTTACAATCAAAAATCACTTTCACATCACAAAATCAGTTTTGCTCTCAGGCGGAGCGAGAAAGAGCTTGACTTAGTTTGCGATCTCGAATCAAACATCCACGCAATCTTATTCCTAAAATTCCTTGAAAGTAACTTGACGCTTCAAATAACGATTGTATTATTACATCGTTACACCAGTAGCTGGCGGCAAGTGACCATTAAAAATGTAAATTTATCATTGAACCATTAATTCAAGAGAATCGTTCAGAAACGCTGATTCATCCAGTAATGAAACAAGTGAAGTCTTTATGAGGGAGTCAATAAATCATTCATTCAAGAGAATCGTTCAAAAATGCTGATTCATCCAGTAATGAAACAAGTGAAGTCTTTATGAGTGAGTCAGTGAATCATTCATTCAAGAGAATCGTTCAAAAATGCTGATTCATCCAGTAATGAAACAAGTGGAGTCTTTATGAGTGAGTCAATGAATCATTCATTCAAGAGAATCGTTCAAAAATGCTGATTCATCCAGTAATGAAACAAGTGAAGTCTTTACGAGTGAGTCAATGAATCATTCATTCAAGAGAATCGTTCAAAAATGCTGATTCAACGCAAGCCAAAACGCTGATTTGAGTGAGTCGATTCATTAAAAAAAACATAATAATTCCATTAATTAACATTTAATAAAATAAAATAAATTGCAGCAATTAATATTTTGACAGAACCTCTAGTAATGTACATGCTATTTTATTTAGTTGCCTGTTCAGAATCGGAGAATCGAGATCTCTATTTGAAACAAAAAAATCGTGATTCTCAATTTATCCAGAATCGTGCAGTGTGTGTTTTTTTGCGTGTCATCTCTCCAGATTATCTGTGTGTTAGAATTGCCTCCTGTCTGTCCTAATTAAGAAATGTAAAACTTGAACTCATCAGAGACATAATTCTCGTGAATCCATGATGTTCTTTCCAGAGCAGAGTTCCCCTGTCAGCGCAAGTCCTTTAAATCAAGAAGAGGACGGGAATTGAATTTCCTGTCTCATTAAAGGAATTGGGCCACTCCGTAAGCCTGCAGTGTAATAATTAGAAAGCGAGCTTCACTCCACATCCTCGCTTAATCTCAGAGGAAAAATTTGCATTACAAATCTGCCAGGTAACAGGAAGAAGCCGGAGGTTGCTGTTATGAGTCTGCTTCATCCTTGTTTGTGGCGATTAAACAAATAAGAGCGAGAGAAACCCCGCAGCCGTCCTCTTCTAAGAAACTTACTGAAGTCAATTTAACTTAATTCAAAGCATTATAAGACATAAACCAAGGCAATCAGCTACAGGGTGAATCATAACATTGCAAACTTTGATTTGAAGCAAAAAAGTATTTGAAAATCAGACAAAATTTAAAAAAAAGGTACAAGACTGTGAACTTAACTTCTTTAAGGAGGGAAAGAACTACAATCCCATGAAGAATTAAAAATGATAGATAAATATAACACTACACATTTTAAATTTAATGCAAAATATGCAAATATATTGAAATATTTAATTATTGTGAGAGCTTAGAGAGACTGACTCAATGTCATTCGCAATGCTTCATGGAGGTGGGTGGAGCTAAAGAGCTATTTTGGAGCGCTTTGCTTGTTTCAACTCTCTGATTGGTCGAATTTTCTGTACAGCATCATGGGTAATGTAGTTTTTTCACCACAAATTCCTCTATTGAACAATTATATTAAAACTAAGTTGAAATAATGCGGGTTGACGGCTTCAACTGAAGCAAATACCATCGATTAACAACCTTGTAGCTCACAGTAAGACTGTCTTTAAAGATTTTTAAGTTATCGTTAAAAATCTATTTCCCTATGGAGAAAATGAATGAGTTTTTACTTCTGGAACCTGTTGCACTCGATAGTTCAGGGGGGTTTTTTATAAAAAAATATAAATAGGCATAAAATACAAAAGTTTTGTGATAAAAACATTTAATTAAATAAAAATAGACACTAATGACAGTTTTATTATTGTTAAGTAAAACTATAAAAAAAAATAGTTTTTTGTCATAGAATAATAAAGTGTGTGTGTGCGTGCGTGCGTGCATGCGTGTACTGTATATATACACACATATATATTCACAAACATTTATGTTAGATGCAATTAATCGCAATGAATCGATTTGACAGCACTAACAATATAAATAATATCAGAATAACACTGATGAATGAGATGCATTGATCTTGGAAGAGTTTGATGAGTTTGTACTGAGATCTCAAACTTTGGTATCTTGACAAATCCGAGTGCAGTTTGAGACATTGTTTCTGAAAAGCGTCTTATCTCAAGCTTAATGCACTCTAGGAGAAGTTATTAAACTGATGTCATGTATGATTTCCCGTCCTCCTCTCTGTGTGTGTAGATGGATCCGCAGTTGTGGTCGGTGCTCCTGGTTCTCCTCTACAGCTGGAGAGCTCTGATGTGAACCGAGATTATGTCTTCCTCTCGTGGATGCCTCCCAGTGCAGACGGAGCTGCTGCTGTTCAGGGTTACTTCATAGAGAGGTGAAGCATGATCTTCTGACGGTTGCTCGGTTTCAGAGAGATCAGAGCAGCTTCTAGCTGTTTCTTTAGGGATAAAACTTGAAAAAGGAGAGAGTACAAGTGCCTAACTTTCCTGTCTCCTAGCAACATGCTGCTTTACTCTACAATGTTCTGCCGGTTTTTGTTTAGTTGTTATAGATAATTGTATGTTATTATGACTGCTGATGGGGTCCAAAAAGCCTGAGACCATCAATGAAAATGTTTCTGTTTTACTGCATTTCACAATGTCTTAGTAATTGGTGTAATTGCTTTATTGAGTAAGAGGGTGTTCTGAGTGGTTGCTAGGGTGTTATTAGAGGGATGCAAAGTTCTTAGTGTTTTTTAACACACTTCAATGCTGTTGCTAGGGTGTTCTGAGTGGTTACTATGGTGTTGCTATGGGAATGCAAAGTTCTGGGTGGTTTTAATGCATTGCTATGCTGTTACTAGGGAGTTCTGAGTGGTTACTAGGGTGTTGCTATGGGATTGCAATTGATTTTTATGCATTGCTGTTGCTAGGGTGTTCTGAGTGGTTCCTAGGGGGATGCAAAGTTCTGGATATTTTTATGAATTGCTGTTGCTAAGGGTTTCTGAGGGGTTGCTTAGAGTGGTGCAAATTTTTTTAATGCATTTCTATTCTGTTTCTAGGGCAGGGGTCGGCAATAGGCGGCCCGCGGGCCAAAACTGGCCCGCCAGCAATATTTTCTGGCCCGCCGGATTATTTTGGAAGTCTGTTTTTTTTTTTTTTTATCAGCCTATTTTTATTTTACAATAACGGTTAACAAATAGGCCCCGTGTATCATTCGTTACTTATTATTTATTCGGGTATAACACACTGATAAATAATATGTATTACCTGATAAAAAATATTTGCACTAAATGCTGCACAAAACTCTTCCACTACTTGAGAAAAGCCGTATTTCACCGCCGCATACTGTGTGAAACGCCCATAAGAATCATGCGGCGCGGGATTAAATTTTAAAGTATAAAGACGGTAGCGGTTGGAACTCTGATGTAGGTCCTACCTATACTTGGGAGCTGACTGACAATAGCCCACTCCCGACATCTTTTGACAGCGTATCCGCACTTCATTCTGACCACCTGTACACCTAGCTCTAAGGAGCTGTTTGGTACTGAAACCATTGTCAGTCAACAACATTCTTTTTTCGCAAGGATGTTTGAAATAGTTTGGCAGAAAAACTTAATTTGTCAGTAGGGCAATATGGTTTTCGTTTATGTCGCTTAAAAATTTGAGTGATAGGCTTTGTCCTATTTAATTTATGTTATTTATATTTTATTAATTTTTTCTGTGACATTTTTTTCTCTGCTGACAGTACAATGTTAAAATAATATTTTATATTGACACGAACACAATTTTTGTATAGCATTTATAATTGTTATAGGCTACTTAATCTCTCTTTTTCCATTAGAGACATTTGAATGTGAGATTCTGGAAACGAGATCTAAATTTTGCGGACCCGTCAGGTCGGGAAATAAAGCGGGTGAACACAGTGTATTTTAAGCGGTTGCTGAATAGAACCTTGTGGGAGCGGGACGGAAAAAAAAACAGTCCCACGCAGACCTCCTTAAACCTTAGGTGTGTATGTGTGTGTCCCGAATAAATAATAATAAAAAAAAGGAATAAAGTTCAAAAGTCGGACTGTAAGCGAATGAGGCATGATTGCTATTCACACCTTTATTAAAATGGCTGTAGTATGTTACCACAATAGTACTTGATCTGTTTAAAATGATTTCATTGATATATGCAATGTAGACGTTAAGAGTATTCATTAAGAGTATTTAATTTGTATCCGTAGGCGTACTCCATGTAGCTGGCCCGCCATCTACTGGCTAAAAAAAAAATTGGCCCGCGGCCAAAGTTACTTGCCGACCCCTGTTCTAGGGTGTTCTGATTGGTTACCAGGGTATTGCTAGGTGGATGCAAAGTGTTTTTTAATGCATTGATTTGCTGTTGCTAGGGTGTTATGAGTGGTTACTAGGGTATTGCTGAGGGTTTGCAAAGTTCTGATTTTTTTATGTATTGCTGTTGCGAGTGGTTGCTAGGGGGGATGGAAAGTTCTGAGTTATTTTTAATGCATTGATATTCTGTTGCTAGGGTGTTCTGAGTGGTTGCTAGTGTGTTGCTAGGGGGATGCAAAGTTCTTAGTGACTTTAGTGCATTGCTATGCTGTTACTAAAGCCCAATTTATACTTCTGCAGCAAGCTCACGCCGTACCTACGTCGTAGGCTGTGTGTAGCACACGTACCCTTGTGCACCTCTCCAAAAATTTAACAACGCGTTCATTCTACCGCAAGCGCTGTGATTGGTCTGGGGGAGAACCTCCTCCCTCGGGTTTCGCATGCTCCCTCTGCATGTGTAATTGCACGGCAACGCGGTCAGCGATGCATACGTATAAATGAAAACCGACGCATGGCCTACAGCGGCGTAGGTCCGATGCAGAAGTATAGACCCCTTTTGCGCCGACGTCACAGTTACGTCACGGCGCTAGCTGGAGGCAAAACAAACGGAAAACTGGAGGCGGCCAATACAAACCAGCACAGATTCGGCTACATAATAAGGAGCTTAAATTATTATTTTTATTATTAAATGTCATCTTGTTGTGTTGTTGGGTGCAAGAATCGATGAAAAATGAGTATGCTGTATCTGGAATTTTTATTTCTAGAAAATATTCACATCTTTAAAATTGCACCGTAATATGTCACTCTTTACATTGTCGTCTTCTTGGCGCTGGCTAGGCAGAACTGCGGATCGTACACACAAATCTTTACATGACCATTCAGCACATAGTTATAGGCATCTAAAGATTTATATGTCCTCAGTTTCTCTTTACGCTCAGTTTCTCTATCGGGTCGGTGTAGAAGTCAGGTTTAAGTTAACGTTAATCCTGTCAGATCGTCCATCCATTGACTGAGCGTGTACGGGTCAGCCAATCTGGTTCCGTCCATTAAAATTAACTTTTGCAAATAACAATCGCGGTCCTGGACAGTGAGTGACCTTGCACATTAAGATAAAATTGGATTTTCTCCAGTCATTGTTAAAAAAACAAGCTAACAAACTGGCAAACTAACGTTAGTGAAGCGACCAGAGGGATCTTTCTGCCTCCAGCTAAGCCCCGCCCACACAAATACGTCACCATGTTTACCAACTGTAAAAGGGTCTATAAATCAGCCTTAAGCTATGTTCTCTGACTGGTTGTGGTGAGGGTGAGGGTGTTGCTAGGGGATTGCAAAGTTCTGATAGTTTTTTTTATGCATTGCTGTTGCTAGGGTGTTCTGAGTGCTTGCTAGATGGATGCAAAGTTCTGAGTGGTTTTAATGCATTGCCATGCTGTTGCTAGGGTGTTTTGAGTGGTTGCTAGGGTGTTGCTACGTGGATACTAAGGTGTTCTGAGGCTCTAAGGTTTTCATAGGTTGTTCCTATGGTGTTGCTAAATGATTGCTAAGGTGTTCTGATTGATTTCCATGGCAACAGCCACTACTAATAAAGCTGCAAAGTTCATAAATTAATATTTTGACATGCTCACATCCACATTTCTTTCATGCAGGTGTGACATCGGTGTTGGGAAGTGGGAGCGCTGTAATGACGTCATCCAGAGGGAGTGTCAGTATCCCGTAATGGGACTGAAGGAAAACACAATGTACCAGTTCCGAGTGTGCGCAGTCAACCAGGCAGGAGTGGGACGCCCGTCTAAACCCACTGACCCCATCATGACCTCTGACCCCCTGGAGCCCAGCAGGACTACGGGTAAGAACGTCTAAACGAAGCTTGCAGATCATGTGTTCACTTTATCTCTGATCTCCTCCTCATCTCTCTCTTCTTCAGTGGTGAAGGTGGAGCGTGGGAGAGAGATTGTGATCACTAAGGACCAGCTGGAGGGTGAGTAGATCACAACGCTCATGATTTCAACCGATGCAGTCGCTTAAAGAGATAACAAGAAAAAGTTCTACACTCACAGCAGGAGAAAACTCAGGTTTACTGTACAGGGATCCTCAGATAGCCTTTATCATGTGTCGTTTCATTGCATCAAGTCTGGGAAGTCAAAAGGCACAGTGAAGGGTTGACACTTCTGGGGCATATTTCATGCTAAAATCAAAAGAAAAAAGGTTACTTTATTTTAAGGTGGCATAGTCACATTGTACTTACTTAAATAGGTACTGAGTAATATTAATTAGCTATGTACTTACTATAGAGTTATAGGCAGTGTTAGGGTTTTGGTTTAGTTACTTGTTATTATGCTAAATTTACTGTTATTACTATAGTGAGTACATGTGTACTGTAACTACATCACCTTAAAATAAAGTGTTACATGAAAATATTTTAGGACCATAAGGAGTGACATTGTTTATGACAGTTAAACAAAATATCATAAATGTATTTCAAAAGTAATAATATATATATATATACTGAACTTGTAAAGTATTTATGTAACATGGCAGTATATAAATAACAAAAATAAATTAATTACAGTATTGAGAATCTAAGATTCACCATTAAGAAGAGTGAGAATAAAAAATATTATAATAAAATTATAATTTTAGGATACTGGTGCTATTATATCGTCATTGATGTGCCGCTATAGCTGTACTATTAATATTTTAAAATATATAGCATTTATTTTAGTTTAGTAATTTAATAATTTTTTATGACTATAATTTTTATTTCAGTTTTAGTTATTTTAGTACTTCAAGTTAAACTAAACAAAAATTTGAAAAGTTGCCTTGGCAACCAGCTGAAATAAAATATACGTTTATTTTTTAATATACATTTTATTTCAGTTAAAATTTAAATGATCTCATATAACAAAGAGGTTATGGTTTTGGTTTTAGATTTAGCTAACGATAATAAACCCTGCAGGATGCATCACTTCATTTTCTTTATGCAAACTATTTATTTAATATTTCAGGTTTTTTATTATTTTGAGGGAAAATATGGCCTGGACATGATCTTGACAGGATTCGTGAGATTCACCCTTTTAAACCGTTGATTTGTTGCTCCCGCTGTCTCTTTTGAGACGCATTTCTTTTTCATGAATTAACCGTCCTAAAAATTTATAGCTCAGACAGTTATGATGATGAATTTGCTCTGTTTCAGAGGGCAGATCTGATATAAAGCATTCACAGGTGTTCTGCGCTCCCCGGTATGGCAATACCCATAAAGACTTGGGCAGTTTTATAAGCATTCAGCCTTAAAACGATGATGATATGTCTCTGAAGCCGAGCTGCTAACTGCCATGGCAACACCAGGGACTCATGGGCCGTGATGATGTGCCGTTAAGAGCCCATATGAACCGGTTCTTTTTACAGAATTAGAATTACTTACTGAGCACTGCAGTGTGTGTGTGTGTGTGTGTGTGTGTGTGTGTGTGTGTGTGTGTGTGTGTGTGTGTGTGTGTGTGTGTGTGTGTGTGTGTGTGTGTGTGTGTGTGTGTGCACGTGTGTGTTTGTGTGTTTGTGTGTATGTGTGTGTTGTGTATGAGTGTTGTGTATGAGTGTTGTGTATGTGTTGTGTATATGAGTGTGTGTGTGCGTGTGTGTGTGTGGTGTGTATGAGTGTTGTGTATGTGTTGCGTATATGAGTGTGTGTGTGTGTGTGTGTGTGTGCGCGTGTTGTGTGTTTTTCTTTGTGTGTGTTTGTTTGTGTGTATGTGTTGTGTATATGAGTGTGTTGCGTGTGTGTGTGTGTGTGTGTGTGTGTGTGTGTGTGTGTGTGTGTGTGTGTGTGTGTGTGTGTGTTCTTTGTTTGATTTTGTTTGATTTTGTTTGATTTCACTAAACGCTGAGAAAAATATATATATTACAGGTCAAATACTGAATGTCCTTAAACAGACATTGCGTTGCTATGACACGTTTCAAAGTGTTGTTCTAACCAATATTTATATTTAGTGAAAAACAGGAATCTTCATATAGCCGTGACCAACCCTTTACCCGTCCTCCATCAGGCACTCGCTCTCCTGCTCCTGTTGCCAGTGCTCTCAGTTTCTCCTCTGCCTCCTGCAGGTCGAATCCGAGTGCCGTCACCCCCCGCTGATGTGCGAGTGTGTGAGCTGAGCGACACCTACGCTGTGCTGAGCTGGACTGAACCGGATCCGCGGGGCAGAGAGTGCCTCACCTACGCCGTGGAGCGGGTGAGAGTTGACCTTCGTCCCACACACTGCTCGCAGCTCGGCTCATTAAGACTGGCCCTGCGGGGGTCCTGCGCTTCTGCGTTTGTAGTTTTACCCTCGACCGCAGGCCTTAAAGTTGCGTTGGCTTTACACACTGAGCCAGCGGGCCAAATTAACACTGCACTTTGACTAGGCGGATAATTAGAGGCAGTGAATGCTGAATCCTGGGTGGCAGCAGGTGCAAAGCGAACGCTTCATTAAACTATACGGATCTTGACGCTGCTCATCCGTGTTATGTGACGGATGCATAATGTGTTTCCTCTTGACCTTAAAACACTTGCTTGCTGATTTTCTGAGATGTTGCTTCGGTCTGAATATGTGACTTTGAGTAGACTGATAAAACTTTTGTGTGCTTAATTTAAAAACAAGTAGCAACCCAAAGCTTCCTCATTTCTAAGACGCTTTGGATTAAAGTGACTGCTTAATGAATAATGAAGTAAATGTTAAGTTAATCTTATTCAGCTTGATGGTTTCTGTGTTATTTTAGTATTCTTTACTATATAGTATTTATTCATATTTTGAATTAGATTCGTAATTTGATTTAAGTTTTCGTAATTTATGTGCTTCTGATATTTTATTTCCTAGTTAAAAATAAATATACTAAAATGTACTTATAATGCAGTTTATTTTATGCTACGTAAACTACAAATACATTTACATATTTATGTATTTATTATAAAAACCCAACAATTGTACTTTTGGTATACTAAATACTTAAAGTCTGTTAAATTGGAACTACCAATTTTGTACTTAATGCACTTAATGTTATCTGGAAGTAGTGCTGAAAGATACACTTATAATTAGTTATACTTATTATTATTATTATTATTATATAGTATATCTGATTGTGCTAAATGGAAATATTTGCAAGTATACTTTAGGTTCACTTTAAATATCTTGCATTTAAAGACTCATGTTATACAGTGATATTAAAATACATTTTAGGCTTAATATTAGGAAATGTGCATTGTGTAATAAAGAAGTACTCTAAATAAAGTTCAATTATAATATTTATACCAGAGAGCCTAAAGCAATATGTCAGTAAATATGTCTGTATTACAGTATACTTAGTATGCAATAAATGTATTTTAAATACACTTTGATAGGTTTTTTTCACTAGGGTTTTTTTTTTTCTTGTTCAGCTTTAATTTATTTTAACATCAACATCTGTAGTTTTTTCAGTTTAAGGCTTTCATCTAATGCTTTATTTTATGTCAGCTTTATTTCAATTGCTGAATGTTAATTTTTTAATAGTTTTAGTTTGGGGTTTAGTTAATAGCACTGCATGAGTTCAGTATGTGAAAATGTATTCTAATAATTAAGTTGGCTTGAGAGAGCCAACTTACTGAAATCCTATTTAAACTTATTATTATTATTATTAAGTTGGCTTGAGAGAGCCAACTTACTGAAATCCTATTTAAACTTATTATTATTAAGTTGGCTTGAGAGAGCCAACTTACTGAAATCCTATTTAAACTTATTATTATTATTATTATTATTATTATTCTTCTGACCCTAAAAAAATCTATATCAAACTCCTCCTAGAGCTTTAACTCTACATTCTCCAAATTCGGCTCAGACACTCAAACTGATCTGACTCGAGTTGCTTTATCTTTTCAGACTGATCGGACTTACGGTTTTCCTAAAAATGACGATCAAAACTCGAAAAAACTCATTCAAAAACTCCCATTGACTTACATTGGGGAGTTCTAAAAAATTCAAACCGACAAAAATTTAAATCTAAACACCTTGAAGACTAAACCAAACTGCCATTCTATATACTATATGAGCCATTGAGACTCATTTAAACTAATAAACTCTAAACTATAGACACTTATAAACTAATTAACTTATAAACTCATGAATTCATAAACTTATGAACTCTTAAACTCATAAATTAATAAACTCTGAACTCTTAATCTCATTTAAACTTATAAACTCTAAACTGATTTAAACGTATAAACTCAAAACTCAAGAACTCATTCACTTATAAACTTATCAATTTATACACTTATAAACTCTGAACTCAGACACACACACTGAGTTTATGAGTGAGTGTGTGAGCGAGTTAGTGTGTGTGTGTGTGTGTGTGTGTGTGTGTGTGTGTGTGTGTGTGTGTGTGTGTGTGTGTGTGTGTGTGTGTTTGTGTGTGTGTGTGTGTGTGTGTGTGTGTGTGTGTGTGTGTGTGTGTGTGTGTGTGTGTGTGTGTAACTTATTTATCTATCTGTCATAAACTTCAAACTACTGTAAACTACTTTAAACTTCAAACCACTATAAACTTCTTAAGTTTAAATCTTCCAGCTCCCAAGCAACTCCATAGCAACCAAACTCGAGTACCCTAGCAACCGTTTTGTAAGACCTATATCTCTGTATCAGAACATCGTATAGAGATGAGGTTTGGCTCTTTTGACTCATGCTAGCAAACAGCACTTCCAACATACTACACATGCTAGCAGTGAATAGCTACATGCTAATAGTGATTAGTTAAGTGTTAAATCATGCCAAGATCATGCTAAGAACTCTATAAAAACTCCATAGTAACCATCTGTGACAACTACCAGCCACCTAGTAACACCATATCAACCACCCTGAATACCTTAGCAACCGCCTAGCAACACCATAGCAACCACCCAGAACACCCTAGCAACCGCCTAGCAACACCATAGCAACCACCCAGAATACCCTAGCAACCGCCTAGCAACCACCCAGAATACTCTAGCAACCACCTAGAACACCCTAGCAACCGTCTAGCAACAGCATAACCCCCCAGAACACCCTAGCAACCAATCAAAATACCTTAGCAACCACCTAGCAACAGCATAACAACCACCCAGAACACCCTAGCAACTGCCTAGCAACACCCTAGCAACCACTCAGAATACCCTAGCAACCGCCTAGCAACCACCCAGAATACTCTAGCAACCACCTAGAACACCCTAGCAACCGCCTAGCAACACCCTAGCAACCACCCAGAATACCCTAGCAACATCATAGCAACCACCCAGAACACCCTAGCAACCGCCTAGCAACCACCCAAAACACCCTAGCAACTGCCTAGCAACACTCTAGCAACCAATTAAAACACCCTAGCAACCGCCTAGCAACAGCATAACCCCCCAGAACACCCTAGCAACACCCTAGCAACCACCCAAAACACCCTAGCAACCGCCTAGCAACACCATAGCAACCACCCAGAACACCCTAGCAACCGCCTAGCAACCACCCAGAACACCCTAGCAACCAACCAAAACACCCTAGCAACCGCCCAAAATATCCTAGCAACCGCCTAGCAACCACCCAGAATACCCTAGCAACCACCCAAAATACCCTAGCAACTGCTTAGCAACACCATAGCAACCACCCAGAATACCCTAGCAACGCCTAGCAACACCATAGTGACCACCCATAACATCCTAGCAACTGCCTAGCAAAAAACGTTCTGGTCCAAACTTTCTCAAGCCAACTTCAAAGTTTGTCTCGACGAACTTTCGCATCTAGTTATTATTATTATTCTGAGACTAAAATTTCTATATCTAACTCCTCCTAGAGCTTTAACTCTACATACTCCAAACTCGGCTCAGACACTCAAACTGTTCTGACTAAGTGTGCTATCTATTTTCAGACTGATCGGACTTACGGT
>CM040830.1:34934740-34959740 GCA_022828995.1 Vimba vimba | reverse complement strand
ACTCCCATTGACTTACATTGGGGAGTTCTAAAAAATTCAAATCCAGATTCAAACTCACCAACTGACGAAAATTCAAATCAAAATACCTTGAAGACTAAACCAAACTGCCATTCTATATACTATATGAGCCAATGAGACTCATTTAAACTAATGAACTCTAAACTCATACACTTATAAACTAATTAACTTATAAACTCATGAATTCATAGACTTATGAACTCTTAAACTCATAAATTAATAAACTCTGAACTCTTAAACTCATTTAAACATAAACTCTAAACTCATTTAAACTTATAAACTCTAAACTCATTTAAAACTTATAAACTCTAAACTCAAAAAGTCTTACACTTATAAACTCATCAATTTATACACTTATAAACTCTAAACTCATAAACTCTGAGTGTGTGTGTGTGTGTGTGTGTGTGTGAACACACACACACACACACACATACACACACACACTCTAAACTCATTTAAACTTAAACTCTAAACTCATTTAAACTTATAAAGTCAAAACTCAAAAACTCATAAACTACTTTAAACTTCAAACCACTTTAAACTTCTTAAGTTTAAAGCTTCCAGCTCCCAAGCAACTCCATAGCAACCAAACTTGAGTACCCTAGCAACCGTTTTGCAAGACCTATATCTCTGTATCAGAACATCGTATAGAGATGAGGTTTGGCTCTTTTGACTCATGCTAGCAAACAGCACTTCCAACATGCTACACATGCTAGCAGTGAATAGCTACATGCTAATAGCGATTAGTTAAGTGCTAAATCATGCCAAGATCATGCAAAGAACTCTATTAAAACTCCATAGTAACCATCTGTGACAACTACCAACCACCTAGTAACACCATAGCAACCACCCAGAACACCCTAGCAACCGCCTAGCAACCACCCAGAATACCTTAGCAACCGCCTAGCAACACCATAACAACCACCCAGAACACCCTAGCAACCGCCTAGCAAACACCAAGAATACCCTAGCAACCACCTAGCAACACCATAGCAACCACCCAGAACACCCTAGCAACCTCCTAGCAACCACCCAAAATAACCCTAGCAACTGCCTAGCAACCACTCAGAACACCCTAGCAACCGCTTAGCAACACCCTAGCAACCACCCAGAACACCCTAGCCACCGCTTAGCAACACCCTAGCAACCACCTAGAACACCCTAGCAACCGCCTAGCAACCACCTAGCAACACCATAGCAACCACCCAGAACCGCCTAGCAACACCCTAGCAACCACCCAGAACACCCTAGCAACCACCTAGCAACCCACCAGAATACCCTAGCAACCACCTAGCAACACCCTAGCAACCACCCATAACACCCTAGCAACCGCCTAGCAACCATCCAGAATACCCCAGCTACCACCTAGCAACCACCCAGAACAGCTTAGCAACCCACTAGAAACACCCTAGCAACTTTTTAACTTTAAACTACTTCAAACTTTAAACTACTTTAAACTTCAAACTAATTTAAACTTTAAACTAAAAACTTCAAACTACTTTAAACTTTAAACTAAATTAAACTTCAAACTACTTTAAACTTTAAACTTCATACTTCTTTAAACTTTAAACTAAATTAAACGTTAAACTAAATAAAACTTCAAACTACTTTAATCTTCAAACTACTTTAAACTTTAAACTTTCCAGTCCAAACTTTCTCAAGCCAACTTAAAGTTTGTCTCGACGAACTTTTTAATCTAGTTATTCATTATTCTATTATTGCCATTTTGCAAATGGGAGCATTCTAGTATAGTTGCATTGCATCACTAGCTCTGAGTGTATCCGTGGCGTATATCTGTGTTTGTGCAAATCCAGTAACTCCAGCATATATTAAATTATCTTGGTAGAAAGTTCATGTTGCAGAGCAGATTAAATGACCCAACAGGCGTTTTTCAAGTTTAGCTTCTCAGTTTCACATGTTCAAGGCCTTCAGCACTATAAAAGGTCAGGATCCTTCTGGCTTTTTGAGGGCAGTTTTAAAGTTTCACTTCATCTCTTCATGACTCACAGTGTAAAAGTGCTCGCAGTAATCCGTTCTCAGAGCCGAGGAGGCAGAATCGTCCAATATAAGACACAAGAAAGAGCTCCAGCCGCCTGCCGACTCTGTAATGAGCAGGAGAGAGCGCACACTGCCACAGGACATGGACTTTATTGGACTTTTTATAAGAAGCACCATAATAAAACTGTCTAGTTCATCGGGACCGTCTGAAATTGTGGGGGCAGAAATACATATAAATGAAAAAGATTTAAATGTCCATTTACCACTGTGCATGTTTTATTAAGAGAATATTGCAATAGTTCATCATCATGGAGACTTCATACTTAATGCAATTGTGATTTATAGTTAAAAAATGTAATTATATATATATATATATATATATATATATATATATATATATATATATATATATATATATATATATATATATATACACATGTATGTATATATATATATATATATATACACAAGGCAAGGCAAGTTTATTCATATAGCACATTTCATACACAGTGGTAATACAAAGTGCTTTACATAAAAGAAATTAAAATAATCAAAAGAAATAAGAATAATTAAAATAGTTAAGAATAAAAAAGAAAAGAAAATACAGTACAAATAGTCGGATGAACAGTGGCACAGTGCTCATTCAGTACATACACAGCTAAACAGATGTGAACACACACACAGAACAGAAATTAGTTTGATTCCCAGGGAAAACAAATACTTGCTAAATGTTTCCCTTGAATGTTCTGTCGTTTTGGATAAATTGTCAATAGATGTAAAGATGCATTGTTTTATTAAAGAGAATATTGCAATACTTTATTTTCACAGATACTTCCTACTTTATGCAAGTGTAATTTAGAGTAAAATAATATATATATATATAGAAATGGGTTTGATTCCCAGGGAAAACAAAAATTTGCTAAATGTTTCCCTTGAATTTACTGTCACTTTGGATAAATGATAAATCATAATACTGTAAATGTGCACTGACTGTTGGTTATTTCAGTCCATCACAGGGAAGGAGAGCTGGCACCTGGCTAGCATGGATATGACGGTGCTGTCGACTAGATTTGCTGCGTTTGACCAGCAGAAAGGGAAGTCGTACTCTTACCGTGTTCGTTCTGTCAACAAGTACGGGATCAGCGAGCCGTCTCTTCCCAGCGGACCCGTCTCACTGGGACAACCACTAGGTGACCATTTTCTTGAAGGAATCGTGCACATAAAAACACAAATTAGTAATTATTTACTCACACTCATGTCATTCCATTTGATGTTCTTTATTGCAACATTAAAGGAGAGTCATAAGCAATCTCACTGATGCTTAGAATGAAACAGTAAAAATTATAGAAAACAGTGAGAAGCATGCCTAAAAATAGATTTAAATGGACTATATCCTTGTAAAAAAGCATACTTAAGAGTACTTGTTACGGAAATAATATACTTTAAAAGAATGTACATTTTTCAGACACTTGACTGCATGTTATTCACAATTAAATTAAAATGTATTATAGTTTAAATGTATAATAAATGCAGTTATTTAAACTTGAGAGTGCTTTTTTAACCCACTTAAACATGATTTAAGTACATCTTATTTGTAATTTCATAATTACTTCTATTGTCTTTGAAATATGGTTAAAGTGTACTACTGAATGTACTGACAACAGTTTATGGTAATATAAAATGTACTTTAATGTCATTTCTATTAGAACTTGTATGCCATGCTTTTAAATATATTAATAATAGTGCTGTTAAATTGACTAATTGCGATTAATCGCATCTAACATAAAAGTTTGTGTGTGTGTATATACGTGTGTGTATATACATATGTGTATGTGTGTATACATGCATATATAAACATGTATATATATTATATACATTTACAAACATAGATGTGATTAATTGTAATAGACAATACATCACGATGTGTATTTCTTTAAAGCATGAAAAAATAAGGTTTAATTTGTACTTTTGGTACAAACATAGTCATGAAAGTGTACTCTCTTTAAGTGACTTTTACACTTTTATTTCATTAATATTATATTATCTGCAAGAACAGTTTTTAAGATTTGAAGTGCACATTCAATACAATTAAAGGACAGTTCACCCACAGATCAAATCATTCACTCACCCTCAAGTTCTCGATCTCACGATGATTCGAACGAATTTTTCGAGGTGGCTAATTTGTACGAATTCATACGACCTCACTCATACGAATTTGTAAGATTTTTGCTAGATTGTACATATTTTACAAATTGCCCAATTCGTATGAATTCGTACGAATGACCTACCCCTGACCCCGCCCCTAAACCTAACCGTCACTGGGGTTTAGACAAATCGTACGAATTCGTACAAGTGAGGCCGTACGAATTTGTACGAATCAGTCACATTTTACTCACTCGTACGAATTCTTACGAATTGGTCGTGAGATAACATTGGTTGTTCCAAACATGTATGAGTTTCTTTAATCTGCTGAACACAAAAGAAGATATTTTACAGAATGTCAGTAATCAAACAGTTGTTGGACCCCATTGACTTCCATAGTGTTTTTTTTGTTTTTTCCATACTATGGAAGTCAATGGGGTCCAACAACTGTTTGATTACTGACATTCTGTAAAATATCTTCTTTTGTGTTCAGCAGATTAAAGAAACTCATACAGGTTTGGAACAGCTTGAGGGTGAGTAAATGATGACAGAATATTAATTTTCAAATGAACTATCCCTTTAAGCACACTTCTTTTTCACAAGGGTAGTGTATGTAAACTTGTACAGCTCAGTGTGGATTTTGTTCTAATGTGTTTTAGGAGTTCCTGCCCCACCAAACGGCGTCCTGCCCAATCGAGACACTAACAGCTCAGTCCTACTGCAGTGGAAGGAGCCTAAAATAACAGAGGGCATTGTGGGATACTACCTGTACTGCAGTGAGGTTGGAAGTGGACAGTGGCAGACCATCAACAATAAGCCCATCACCAAAACCAGGTATCTTCTTGTGGTATCTTGTTTAAGAGGCAATTATGATTACAGACACCAATATTTTTACTAAAAACTAGGGTTGCACGATATTGAAGAAAATTGCGATATGCGATAACTCTTTAAAGCTACACTGTGTAGGATTTTCTCCCATCTAGAGGTGAAATTGTTTATGACTACCAACTGAATATTACTTTCCAGCCCCTCCCATTCCGAGGGCGTTTTAACTCCTACGGTGGCCGTATTATTTCAAATCTGCCGGCAGTCGCGAGTAATCTCCCCCTCGCATTCGTCACGGTGCCACTGAGTGTAAAAACGCGTAAGGCGAAGCTTAAATTTCCAGGTATGTCCCTCTTTGGCTAATGTATTTTCAAGATTGAGGCTCAACATGGCTGCCGCCATTCGAGCGGCTCGCTCGTATGTATTCTAAATGGCAAATTCTACGCTTACGAGAATACTTGATTAGTTGGTAGAAGTAATTACACATTAATGAGTGCATATCATTTTGAAAGAACAAAGTGTTTTTTGCAAAGAATCAACTTAAAAAATTACACAGTGTAGCTTTAAATAATGCGATATTCGATATGCGATACAATAATGCTTAAAGTGTGTAAAATAAACTTGTATTATCTTTAAAATATATTTAAAATGATATAACCTACATGTGTTTCACATTCTTTTTGTGACAAGAAAACACGGGGTTCAGGGGTTCAGGTTATCCTACATTAGGTTTATTTAACAACAGAAACTGAATAATCAGATGTAAAAATAAAACACTGCTTAGTTTTCACTGTATGGATTAAACACTGATTCTTATTAAAGCTACAAAAGTTATTCAGCCGAGAGCAGTGAGTGATTTTCTCTTTGTCTTTTGATCATGACCCCAGTTATTGCAAGCCGTTGCGATATGCATATCGCGATATATATATTTGCAATATTTCGATATATTGTGCAGCTAAAAACTGTTTTTCTTTGCTCAGGTTTACAGTTCATGGCCTGAAGACCAATAAAGAGTATGTATTCAGGGTGAAGTCTGTGGGACTGGCGGGAAACAGCATTTACTCGGACGAGTCTCCTGCCATCCGAGTCAAATCAGCGATAAGTAAGTCTGAGCGGCCAGCGAACCAGTCGAGATCATGCAGTCAGACGGCTTTAAATAGGACGCCGTCCCGTCTAAAGTGCCGCCGGCTGTCTGCTTGAGCTCTAGAAAACTGTTTATGGTCTCAGTGGGAATTTATAATTCTCTGAATGAGCTTCCTGCATGAAGAGAGACATCCGGTGAAGTCTTTTGACTTGGGTTAGTGAGCAACCCAGAACATCAGCCATATAGCAAAGTGCAAATAATTTCTCATAAGGCATTAGCAACCCTCATATTCATGCCCTAGAAACCAACAGCACTCTAACATTGTGTTTAGGAAACGTAAAAATGTTTTTTACTGTAGTATTCTGCTTCAGACAGAATACATATGTTATGTATTACTACATTATGTATTACAATAGAATACATAATTAAAGTACATATGCCCTTTCAAGCTTCATTACGGATAAAAGCAGAAGAGGCGCGCAGACACGATGCTCTTGTGCCTCACAGTCCTGACCAAAGACAAGCTTGTTACTCAAGAGATGTTGAAGTAGAGTCATTCTGTGTCTGGCTCAATCCTGACAGTATCAGGCTTTTGTCTGACGCTTCAGCGTTTCTCTTTGTAATAACGTCTGATTCTGAGTGGCACTCCTGCACTGATGTGTGTTGAGATCAGGACAGATGCTCCGTCTGTTATCATCGAACACCAGAGACGCTTCAGCCACACGTACTGCTGATCAAACCTGGCTTTTTTTATATAGATGATCACATTATCCTCACAGAAAACGCAAGTGCTTTCATTAATTATTAGGTTGACCATAAGTTCCCATCATTCTCTGAAATTCCATTAGAATTGACAGGAGATGATAATTTCATTGAAATGAGAGCGATTGTATTAACATATCATATATCTTTAATTAAAGCCCGGTGTGTTTCAGCCCTCTTTGCAAGCACCTCTCTTCAGTTTCCTTACATTTTGACTTGAATCAAATGCAAATGACATGAACTAAACTAGAATTGAAGCTCCTGAAGGAAGTTGCCTTGCATGAACTTCAGCAAAAAGTTTTAGGCAAGTTTAGTTTTTTGTCAGTGTTTCTGTGTAAATGAAATGCTGCATTGGAGTCGTTATGCCGGATCTGCAATGTTTGAATGGAGTCTGCATTTATGTTTAGTAGTCTGGACTGAATTCATTGTAGTAGTTTAATGCTTAGAAGTTTTAGACGTTTAAAATCAGGGTGTTTTAGGAACATTAACATTGTGTTGTTGCAAAAACACTGTAGAAAATAGTGTAGTTTGTATGCTTGCATTTATATGTGAATTTTGAGTTAAAGACTTGCAGACACATTTCATTTACTATTATATTTTAACACAAAATAATTGCAACATTAAAACTTCAAATCATTAAATGTAAACACTTTTATTAATTAAAATAAATCTGAAATGAAATAAAATATAAATTTTTAGATTAAAAAAAATTTGAAGAAATGTTGCCTTGTTAACTAACTGAAATAAGTTTAAGTTGAAGCACTATAATTACTAACTGGAAATAAATAAATGCTAAAACTGAACTAAAACAAAAACAAATTAAACCTAAATAGTAATGTTTAAAAAAGATCAACATAATTAATTTTTTATTTTAGTTTACTTACTATAATAATAATAAAAAAGATCAGGAGTAAACAAATAAAAAATAAACAAAAATAGTCAAAATAAACTAATAAAAATAACAAAAGCATATTACAAAATTACTAAAAGTTAAACTAAAATTAAAAGCATTTAATGTAAAAATATAAGCTAATTTAAAATATTAATAAAAAATATAATAGTATATAAATCAACACTGATTTGCATCTTTATGCATTGGAAACTGAAAAACATTCGTCGCATAAAAAGCATTTACTGGAATTCCTGAAGACAGTGAGGATGCTTAATTTTTAGTCATCTGAAACCAGGACACATTTTTGCATGTGAAATTATTAGCGCATTATCAGGACACCAGGACACCTCATGAAACCGGGACATTTAGTCATCCTATAAATAATTTAGGTTTTTTCAGCTGCAAAACACTGAGTGAATCAAATAATCACTTCTTTGATTCATTAACAATTAATAAGCAAACATGGTGTGGTTCACTTCAAGAGTAATTCTACACAAAATGCAGCACCAGCTCTGTGACCTCTGACCCTCCCTTCCCACATCACTGCAGGTGTGCCATCCTGTCCATCAGCCATCACTGTACTGAACTGCACCGGAGGAGAGATGCTGATTGGCTGGAGAGCCCCGGCCAATCACGGAGGAGACCCTGTGCGCGGCTACTACCTGGACCAGAGGCACAAATCCCAGAGCACCTGGCGGGAGGTCAACGCCAAGCCCATTAAAGAGAGACTATACAAGGTAGGGCTGCTCAATTATGGCAAAAAATCATAATCATGATTCTTTTTGGTCAAAATTTAAATCATGATTATTTGACGCGATTATTGGTGGGCGATATGATCAAAGTCTTATTTCACAATTTCAGTGAAAATTCACAGTTTATCGATACTTAAGCAAAAAACTAATACTAGTTAATTAATGTAAGAAAAAGGTCCTCAAAATAATTACATGAGACAAGTAAAAAGTCAGCAATTAGAACTAAGAAACTAATTACAAACAAAAAAAAGAAAAAAAATACAAATTAAACAGTGTTTTAAGTTTTTCAGGAAGATGCACTAACGGTGGTATTCAGATAAGTAATAGCTTACAATAAAACAATTAATAATCAAATGTAAAACAACACTGCATAGTCTTACTGTACACATTAAATATAGATTAATCCTTATTAAAGCTACTTAAAGGGCACCTATTATGACTCTTTTCACAAGATGTAAAATAAGTCTCTGATGTCCCCGGTATGTATGTGAAGTTTTAGCTCAAAATACCCAACAGATCATTTTTTACAGCATGTTTAAATTGTCATTTTTTGGGGCTCAGAAAAACGCGCTGTTTTAGTGTGTGCCCTTTAAATGCAAATTAACCGCTGCTGCACGTCACAGGGGGCGGAGCCTCACGAGCTCGCGCTCAGAGCTAGGACAATCTCATCTGATAATATCAGAACAGAAACTCTCAGTTGCGTGGTTCATTTCGACTCGGAGTCGGACAATAATGCCCACAGAGCCAGAGAATATATGCTGTATGGAGATAGAACAGGTATAGTTTAGTTTAATTATGGTTATAACTTATTTGTCATCTGCTTTTATCCACTAATACAAGCCTGCTGTAGCAAAACCCGTCCGAATGATGACCAAAATATACTGACGAGTTCAGTGAAGTTTATTGTACATCACACAAAAGATGAGCGTTAGTTTTACTCCAGAGAATCACTGTAAGAGCTGAATAAACACAGTATAAGAAGTGCGCATTAAAGTCTTATCCATAAACTCTCTCTCTCTCTCCCTCCCTTTCATTATCAACAACATACACAGTGAAATACACAAAACACTCGTTAGAACTAACAGTAAACAAATATATACACACCTTTTCAGTGGGTGCTTAATAAACTGGTAAACCTTATATCCGTAAAACGACTCGATGAGCTGTCATAAAGAGCGCGCTCTCACTTTCACTTCTGCCGTGGTCAGTAACGTTAGGACTGTCGCTCTGAAGACCGTAAGCTGGATCACAAACAGTACAGATCCATCCTCGAGCAACAACGAGAGTAAATGAAGACTGCTATGTTCATTCTTACATCCAACAACAACACACCTCAATCGCTTAGGACACATTCTTGTCTACAGCTGCACAAGCGTCGAACAATGGCGGACTCTGTGTCCAGCTCACTCAGGGCGGGTCTAGGCTCAAACTGAGGTGTCAATCAACCGTCGTGGGAGGGGCCTGCGCAATTCCACGTCACATTGCACCGAATCTGAGAACAGCTCATTCTGAGACAGTGCTTATGATTTATTGAGATTGTAAAAAAAACACTGGGTGGATTTTTATCATTCTAGGGTGGTTTTGCTCACACACTGCCAACACACATTTATGTTCAAACACCATGTAAAAGTGAATTTTGCATAATAGGTGCCCTTTAAGTTATTCAGTGAAGATCAGTGAGTGATTTTCCTTTGTCATTTGTTGTTTGATTATCATGAATGAAAGACAGCATCAGGTTTATTAGGCTGCTGTCACTTTAAGAGCTGATGCATGGATCCAATATACGGTTACACACTTGATTTCTTTCTCAACTGTGTATGTTCACTTAAGACAAAACCCACTGTGTTTACGTGAATACTCTCCAAAAAGGCATTTTGACATTTTTGTGTGTATCCAAAGCCTGTGTGCTGATCCGAGTGCGCGCACAGAAAGCCACCTGGGGAACAGTGTCTCTTTTGTGGCTTAATGCTCTTTTAATAACACTGTTTAATATCAAACACGTCGCATTTTAGCAACATTAGGCAACATTTAACAACACTCACTTATTTGGCTGATTTGAATGTTAAGTTTGGGCTTTTAGGGAGAAACGAAAGGCTGTGAAGGAAAGGAAAGTGTGGCAGCGGCACAATAATCATTTTGCCTCAATTATCTTTTTTTCATAATCGTTAGAAGCAGGGCTTGACATTAACTCACCTTTTTTTGCTCACCAGCCACTATGGCTAGAGGTTTTCCAAAGATAGGGCGTTTTCACACCTGAAAGTCCACGCCAAGCTCTGAACCAAAGTTCATGTTTTGATACTTTGTATACATTCGGTTAGTTTTGGTTTGGTTTCACATTGCAATTATGCGAGCGCACTAAAGAACTTTACATGACGTACTTGCGTCCTGTCGTCATCATCTATGTGGGCTGCATCTCAACATTGACTGGTTTGTAAACGGACGTGCGTCTGACGTCAGCGTGTTGTCAATTCGGCGGGTAACTTTGACAAGAATGAATGAACAGACGCATATCGTTGCCACTATACTTTTATTATTATGGCATTACTCCCTCCAGCACCAACTATACTCAAGGCTAGTTCAAATTCGCCAAATGAATGTCCTCGTTGTGCGAACATTTTATCATCGCCGGCAGGAAAGGAGGAGAAGAGCAAGCAATCCTGCAGGAACCACCAGAACTTCCTGTAAATGGTCTGAAAGTCCGAACCATACAGCAAATGCTTTCACACTAGAAATGAACCAAACCTTTGTTCAGTTTGGACCGAGACTACCTCTTTTCGTCGGACCAAATTTCGTCTGTTTGGTGCGGACCGTGGTCCGGGGGAGGGTTCACACCTGTAATTTTGATTTCGATCAAACTGAAAAGTCTGAAAACCCGGTCCAAACAAGGTAGGTGTGAAAGGGCTCTTAGACACTCAAATTTTCACTGGCCACAATTTTGGCATTGATACCATGTGGAAAAACTGCCATATAGATATTTTTATAATATCATAATTTGGCAGCAGATATATTAGGCTGCTGTCATTTTAAGACCTGATGCACTGATCCATTATAGCCAAGACCGGCATTTTGACAGTATTTTGTGTATTTAACTGTTTAAGCAGCGAAAAAGAACTCAATTTAGTAGTAAGAGGAGGATTTATGTGCCGCACTTTGGGTGTGAGAACAAAATCTGAGGGAATTATGTGAAATATGCGCAATCCCACGCCAAAATTCATGCCCTGTAACATCAACAATATTCATCTGGAGCAAATGAAACAAGTGAGTGAGTGGAGGCGGGTTTGTGTGTCACTCGCTGTCAGAGAGATGAGAGAGAGAGAGAGAGAGAGAGAGAGAGAGAGAGAGAGAGAGAGAGAGAGAGAGAGAGAGAGAGAGAGAGAGAGAGAGAGAGATGAGAGAGAGACAGCGCAGCTGGTATCCTATATGTGGAAAATGAGTATTGGAAGCGTTTCAGATATTTCAGTATCAATATGTATCGAAAAATCTTTATTTTTTACAACACTACATTGCACTAAGTTTATTATTTCAGACTACAATTGAAAAAATGATTTATTATATATAATTTTCAAGTTTGTTTGTTCACTGATGCATTTGCTTTCATGCTGCTTCAGCGACTAATGACGAGACCAGCTTAAATCAGTCATAAATAATAATTGTTACTGCTCAAAATTTCATTACAACCATGCAGGCAAATCTGCCTTTGTCTAACTTGGTTCTCTTACTTTAAATGTGTCACCGAGCAACTATGGTGTCCATGGAGACTTAATTAAAAGTTAAAGCAATGTTTATTTTAGATTGTTTTCACTTTTTAATTAGGCCGTGTTCAAGTCTGAACATCACATTATAGTGGTTTGCTGGGAAAAAAATTCCCAATCGATTGTTAGAACAAGTGATGATTAATTTGTGGAGTATATGGACAGAGGCCACGGCCTTTATAAAAGCAGGTCTCGTCATTAGTTGCTGCAGATGCATGTAAACAAACGCACCATTTAATTACTATACACTTACTCTATGATGTGTCCTTCATGCCCGCATTCTGAGTTAATTATTGGTTGTTTAAAACAGGACTTTAAAGTGTGATAATGAACAAAACTGTCCACAAATACAGTGCAAATTGGTGTTCCCATCTTTGACAACATGTTCTTTTACATAAACTATTTTCTAACTGAGCTAGCGTGAATACTAGTTCGTTTTAAATAAATAAAGAGACTTTGGTCTGTCCCACATCAGAGGTCTTGACCTTGTCGACTGCATTCAACATGTCTAACCAAGCCTAACATGTTCAGATGACATTCAGTTAATTGTTTAATTCATCAGATTGGCAAAAAGGTAATATCTAGCCAAAAATTTGAGTGATTTTTAATAATATTTATTAAATATGTAGTATTTATTAATATTATTTTGAGATTTTCCATTTAAATTTTTTATTTAATTTAAGTTTTTGTCGTCAATTTTGTTAGTTTTTATATTTTTAATATTTCTATTTAGCTTTGTTTTATTCTTTATTTCAGTTTTAGCCTTATTGATCTTAGTACTACTTAGCTTTTTTCAATTAACGAAAACCATTTTTTTATAGTTTTCACATTGGATTTGGGCTGTTGTATGCACTAATATGTCTGATCACTTAGTAAATAACAGCACACCCCTTAACAAGATGCATGATTTGAGGAATTATTCATATCTGAAACACAAACTTAATGCAAAAATCACATCATTACACCTAAATCTGGCTAAGAATAATAGTGTTGCTTGCCTTAGCAAACACCAATAAAGAATCTACAGCACGTAGGTTTAGTGCCTTTTAGGATGAAACAGAACATGTTTTTTGAGTTGTAAGCACTTTTTCTGTATTAAAATAGAAATGGTTAAAATCCTTCATTCAAAATAGCCACTCATTTTGGTTTATTGTCCCCAATGCTATCTTTAAAAAACTGCGGGGAATAAACTTTTTGCTAAGTTGTGACTTTGAGTGTATCTCGTTACCAGTTCAACTTTCAGCCTTACATCAGCAATTTTTTGGGCTACACATTTCTTGGATGATAATGGAAATTTGTTACTGTAATAGAGAGTTTTGTGAGAAATTCCAATTACAGTGTACTGTTAATATTTTTAATAGAATGATTGAGCCATACCAATTCCTTTACGATTAATGGTTAAAGAAGTCTCCCCAGAACTGAGGCAGCTCTCTTTAGAAAGTTGTGATTTTTGTGATTATAAAATGTACAAATAGAGTCATTCGAAATGTTATTTTACAGGCTTATTACCCAAACCCAATTAGACGGGAATAAGTGCTTAAAGATTTTGATATGGTTGAAATAAAAAAAAATTAGGAATAATCATATGTCTTTTCCCCTCCCTCCTAAAGCTAAGGAGGTGAACTTCATAATTTTAAACGAGATTTTTCCTACTAATACATTTTTAAGAATGAAATTTAATTTTGATGTGAATAATTGTGTTTTTTGTGAAACAAATATTGAAAATTTAGAGCATGTTTTCTTTTGTTGTGATATGGTGCAACCCTTTTGGATTGAGGTGCAGAACTGGTTAAGATCAAGGAGGGTTGAACTCCCACCCCTCACCTCCACCTTGTCTGGAAAACAAAGAGTGTGATTTTGTTATTAATTTCTTATTATGTTTGGAAAGTCATAAATGCATATGGTTTAAATCTAAACCCAACTTTAATCGGTGGATGAATGAGGTTAAACTCTTGTGCAAACATATAAAATTTGTTAAAAATAAGAAAGCCCTTAAATTGATTTCTCTTTTTGATACTTTTAAATTAATTTAAAAGCCCCTTTTGATTTATTTTCGTTTTATTTCTTTTTGTATTTCTTTTTATTTAATTATTTGCTTGTTCTATTGTGAGTTTCCTGTTCTTTGTACTAGTTATGCTCAAGCTAAGGCTGAACAATTGCGGTTATATTCAGAGATTTGATTATGTTTGTTTGTGTTGTTGAAGCATAATAAAAAATAAAAAAAATAAAACTTTTTCTGTATTTGTGGAAAGTGTTGTGAATGCACATCGCCCTCTGATGGACTGAAATGGCCACAACAACAGCTTTATGTCTCTCTCTATTAACATTTAACACATTTTTATTGGAGGGAGGGGGGTAAAAAGGAGTGTCTTTCTTTTTTCTTTTTTCTTTTGCTCAATTTGCTCACAGGAAGACTCAAAGTACATTATGTTAATTAGAAAACATTGATCTTTGAGTGTGCTCCGTGGTCGTAGCATGTGAATCCCATGTTAATGATTTCCGGCTCTCATTGAGCAGTCAGAGAGACACACCACCTGTCCAGCCTCATTACACACCATCAGATACACACACCACCCTACACTCAAATCCCTTCCCCATTCCTGACGCCTGCCATCTAGTGGAGCTTCTGTGTCCCAGCAGGCAGTGGGTGGGTGGCCTGTTCTCCACGCTCAACAGATTTGAGCTCTCAGATAAGCCTCTGATTTGATAAGAGGATTCAGGCAACAGTTAATCACGAGTCTAAAAGGCTCTAGAAGGCCTGTGTTCCTAAATCCAATCCCAATTATGTGTGGCTAGGTGGCCACTCGTGGTGATCTTTGCTTCTCATCACAGAAACCCATGTTTATCGGATAAGTACCTCTGTGGGCTAATGGTCCTCCATATAGACATCAACCGGCGGATCAAAACACCAGAGATAAAGGCTTTTCTGGGCAGGCGTGTTATTGTTAACTGGAAGTAAAAGTAAAACCATAAAGAAACATTTTCATTACTTGAAATAATATCAAAATAAAATATTTCATACATTTTTTTTGTTGCAGTGGTGCAATTCCTCATTTTTACTTTTATTATATTTGAAGTAAAATAACTAAAATTGAAACGAACTATACTGACATGTTTTTTTTAAACTAATAAAAATGACAAAAATACAACAAAATTACTAAAACTTTAGCTAAAATTATGAAAATTATCGCGTTTTCATATGAAATTATGAAAACCTGAAAATGTAAAAATAAAAACGAATTAAAAATATTAATCAACACTAGAAAGTAAAGTTTGTCGGGACAAACTTTTATGTTGGCTTGACAAAGCCTTGTCTGAAATTCTGTTGAAAATCTTAATGTGTTTAGCATCATTTAGCATTTTGTTAGTACATTACTAGCATTAATTAGCATGTTGCAAGCATTTTTTGGCATGTTGCTAGCATGAATTACCAATTGCTAACATGTTTCTAGCATGTTTTAACATGTTGCTGGCATGTTTTAACATTTTGCTAGTATTTTTAGCATGCTTTAGCAAGTTTATAGCATTATTTAACATTTTGAATACATTTCTAGTATGAATTAACATGCTGTTAATATGATGTACCATTCTCTTAGCATGTTTTAACATGTTGCTAGCATGATTTAGCATGTTGCTTGCATGTTTTAACACTCCTAACATGAATTAACATATGCTGCTAGCATTATTTGTTTTAGAGTGTTTAAACACATTGCTAACATGAATGAGCATGTTGTTAGCATGATTTTACATGTTGCTCGCATGTTTTAAAACATTGATAATATAAATTAGCATGTTGCTAACATGATGTAACATTCTGTTAGCATGTTGTAACATGTTGATAACATGTTTTAAAACATTGATAACATGATTTACCATGTTGCTAACTTGTTTTAGCACATTGCCTGCATGACGTAGCATGTTGCTGAAATTATTTAGCATGCTGCTAGCATGTTTTAACATTGTTAGCATGATTTAGTACAAAGATGCAAAGATTTTAAAGATGCTTTCAGCTACCAATAAAAGTGTCGTCCTCTCAGATGTTTTTGATTTTTTGTTTGTGCTTTGGGATTGTTTTGTCTTCTATTTTAGGTTTCTCTTTTAGGGTTCTTTCTGCAACATCCATTTTTTTCATTATTTGTCTGTTTTGTTTTTAGGTGACAGGCCTTGAGGAAGGGAATTTTTACCAGTTTCGTGCCTTCGCGGCCAACATTATTGGCCTGGGCAACCCTTCTGAACCCAGCGAACTGTTTCTATGTGAGCGCTGGACAATGCCTGAGGCTGGTAAGATCATGCACAATTACGAATGGGAATTATATTTAAAAAATGTATTTTTTTTTATTCATATACAGATGCCATTAACAGTTCTAGTGGTTTCCGAATTTCCAATCCTGACTAATCTTTTGTGAACAAAATATATCTTACTCTTTGTATTAATGCTATTATGCACAAGTAAGCAGATGGTATTACACATTTTTGCACTGTCCTTGTTGTCTTCCATATTTATATGTTTCACTCTGTTTTATGTAATACTTTAGTTGATCTATAATTGTGTTACTCTCCTTTCGATCTGTTTCTCATGTCTGTTATTTGTTCTCTGGTTTCATGCTTTGCAGAAGTGTCCCTATTATGCTATTTTAAAGGTTCCTAATTTTGTTTTGGAGTCTCCAACAATAGGTTTACAAGCATCCAAGGTCAAAAAACACTTTAATTTTCTCATAATATACATTTCACATCACCTTATTTCTCAAAGAGTCTGAAAAAAAGTTAATTTGAAGATTCAGTCTCTCTAAGCCCCTCCTTTCCTGAGATCCTGCTCTGCTGTGATTGGTTGGACGGCCCAGTCTGCTGTGATTGGTCGACCATTTACAGCACATGTCTGAACCCAATCTGAATCTGGATCTTTCTCAGCACTTGATACACAGTGATACATATAGGCCCTGTCCCAAATGGTGCACTTCATGTGGACTTTCGGTTTCGTGGACTTGAATTGCGCGTGCTCGCTGAGTCTACGAGTCCGTAGTCCATCCCATTCAGCATTTTACCGCTCTGAAGTGTGCTCAGCAGCGCCCCCTTTGTACCCTTGAAGCGGTCTTCCACGAAGCCCGCATAGAAGCAGGCTCCACGCACTTTAACTACCCAGGAATCCTTGCGAAAGGCCAATCAGACAACAGATGGGAGGAGATTTCACTTACAATTGTTTTCAATTGTTGACATGGCTGAGAAGAAAATATTACGGTTTTTATGACCTAAATGTACATTTTACCAGTTGTTACCTACAGTTTATACAAACATTATGGTCATCGACCAGTGGTTGATGTCTCAAACATAATAATAGCGCGTTTAATAATATGATCGCATTATGATTCATTAAATAAATGGAACCGAATGTCAGGGCTTTACTGAGTCATATGTAAACATAGTATGAATATTGAAACCTGTAAATTGAAAAAAATGTTTAAATTATGTTTTAAAATTGTAATCTTAGTTCAAATGGAACATTATGTAGCCTATTATTATGTACAACTGTATACATCATTTAAATAAGCATGATATATCTATTGTTTAATGCCCAGGTGATATGCACAATATCAAAATATAACTGTAAAGACGTCAGATAATGCAGATAAGACGTCGGAGCGCAAAAATGTGATTTCTCCTGTCCAACAACAACCAGGCCGTTATTTCCGGCGTGCCGATCGAGTCTGTCCCAAAAATACCTCTCAATGCGCCCTCGTGGACTCGCGCCAAGGGCCCTATAGGTCTGCACTACATGACGTCACCAAAGTGTGGACTCTGAGGAAGTCCACAAGTCCGGAGTGTGCCATTTGGGACAGGGCCATAGTAACAAAGGCATCATTTTTTGAAGTGCAGCAAAGTGGATTCACAGCTCTGAAAACAGCGTCTTCTCAACATGTCGAAAACACAAACCAAACTCTTCCAGTCTCAGCAACAACTACAGTGTTTGTGGGCGGGGCATAGTAGACCTCGTTCACGGGCAGCCAATGAAGAGCACAGGCTGGCATTATGCAAATTTGATACATTGTTTCATAGTATGTAACAGGAAGAGAGACTGGAATTCTCGACAACTCGTTTCTGCTGTTCAGAATCAATTCTTTCTTTTAGGAGTCAATAACTTTCTTTGTCATGCATTTGATCTTTAAAACTTTGCTTTTTACATTCACAAACAGCTTTATTACCCACTGCATGAAAGGCAATATCCGAAAAAGCATAATGGGGCACTTTAAAAACTGTTCTTGTAGCAATTTTGATGAAGAAAGAATGGTTAGATATTTTGGAAACTTTTCTAATTTCATCAACGTAAACTGTGCAAGGAATAAGGTTATATTACTATATTAAGGTTATTTTACTTCTTGCAAGGAATAAGGTTATATCTTACATTTATTTCACATTTATTTTTATATTTATATTTATTGCATACTAAGTTTTTATTTATTTATTTCACAATTTATTTGATACACTTTTTAATCATAAGAAACAGTAAATGTGATTTGAGTTTCAATCTTGTTTTAGAAGCTTCTCTGAACTGAATCACATCTGGCACATGGCTTATCATAAATCTCTGTGTTTCAGTTCTTTATATTTCATAATGATTTCATTTTTATAGTGTGTTTCACTAGAGTGCGTCTCTCTGGCACAGTGATACAGAATTCAGCAATCTATAAAAGTAGTTTATCTTCCATTGTACTGCTTCACTTGTTTGCCATTTTTGAGGGTTATTTCACTTACAGCACATTCATTTTACAAGAAAGAGTGGAGATGGCACACTGCATTTTTCCTTTGTTTATCAGTTGTATGCCTTGGCATGTTGTGAGCTAGATGATTTATTTCTTTTGTTTTATTGTGTCTAATATGTTCAAGAGGATAAACACAGCTCATATAAAGTGGAGTGAATATAAGAGAAATGAATGCATGGAATCTAGAAGTGTGTAATTTCTTCAGTTTTCAAACAGGTCTCCTGAACACAATTAAATGGACAGAGTCATGATGGAAAATTGAATGAATGTGTTGATGTTTTTCTTTAGGTTGTCCATATGATCTGGAATTTAGAGAAGTGAGGTGCAACTCTCTAGTGCTGCTGTGGGCGGAGCCTCTGTACAAGGGCCAATCAGAGATCAGTGGGTATATAGTGGACATCAGTGAGGGGGCGGAGTCTGAGGATTGGACCCCTGTGACAAGCCAGGCGGTGACAGAAACTCACTTAAAGGTCTGTTTAGTTTCTCTTTTTGCAGTTCTCTATCGGGTTTGGGTAATATTCAAAATTTAAGAATTTGAACTGAATTGCAATCTAATTCTTAATTTCATATTCAAATTACATTTGTGCATCAGGAATAACAACTTAAGGCAAGACCCTACAGGTGAATAGGGTGAAAACAAACAAATTATAATTAAAAAATAACTAATAGATATCACTCCTAACATTAATCATTTAAAACAATTGTTTTTATTACAAGTTTTCTGAAATTGTTATGTTTAAAGATATTAAAGGTTTTTACAGAGGGGATTTTGAATCAGTGTTAATAAAGTTTTGTCATAGATTTATTTTGAAGTAGTTTTTTTAAATGGAAATTTTGGTTTAATTTTTAATAATTTTATGTCCTTTTGTCATTTTATTTCTTTTTGTAAAAATATTGCTAATTAGGTTTATTTTATTATTTTTATTATGTTTTAGGATTTTTTTATTTCCAGTTAATATTTTTAGTGCTTCAACTTAAACTTATTTTATCTTATTGCCAAAGCAACATTTCTCATTTTCATGTGGTTAAATTCTTGTAACTAATATTTATATTTTATTTTATTTCAGCTTTATTTTAATTAACAGAAATGTGTTTAATAGTTTTAGTTTTAATTAATGATAATAACCCTGTATTGTTGGATATCTCTGTTTATCACTCAATAAATCATAAAATACTGTCAACAGCCAGAAAAATATAAATTTTTCACCATATTTTTAGGAATAAAATGATACATAAATCATTGATATATGAAGAAATCCTTCTTTAAAACCCTTCAGAATGTAGATAGGAATAAAACAGTAACGTTTGGTGTATGTAAAGCTGCTGAAGTGGCTGCTTTAAAGATTTGTATTATAACTTAACTCTACAGATGCAAATAGATTAAATGCAATAAACACTTAAAACTGTATTTTAGACGTTTGCTTTCCACTAGTCTGAAAGAAAGCATGTTATGGAAGCAAAATAGCCCAAAATCTTAAAATTCACCAGTGCGTGCCTGCAGTGTCTTGCAATAAAATGCATCTCAATGCAATTCAGAATAGGGTATTTTTTTTGCATCTAGTCCCAGAAAGCTTTGAAAGAGGAGTGACCTGTTTTCGGATGTTTGTTGATCAGGTTTCAGGTCTGAAAGCAGGTCAGATGTACCGTCTCCGTGTGTCTGCTGTGAATGACGCTGGAGTCGGCATGTCTTCTGTGCCGTCTGAGCCAGTCAAAGCACAGACTAAAGCAGGTCAGATCCCTGGAAATCTGCATGATGAGTTCATTCTCATTTTACACTGAGTTGCATTTAACTCTATCCCACGTTTGCCACCAGGAACCAAAGAGATTGAGATGGGAGTTGATAATGACGGCTTCATCTTCCTGAGCTTTGAAGCTGCTGATGTGGCTGATGGAGACGTCTTTAAGTGGAATAAGAACTACGGAAAAGCTATTGATGCCGGACGAGCCCGCTTGGAGAACAAAAACAACAGGTCTTATATGCCAATATGTCATAATATGAGCACAACAGTGACACTTTTTTCAGTAGCTTTGGTTCTGGAAGTTTGTTTCTCATTTATTTTTGCCATAGGCAACTCCAACAGTTTGTTAATTAAGAGTTATAAACTGTGAATCAAACCAACCAACATATATATAAACCATGATTAAACACAAAAAAAGACAGACTCCAAATTTGTATTATTTTATGAGCAAATTATACTCATCCCATGAAGCATTGCACTGAAGTAATCAAAAACTGATGCTACAATATTAAACTATTAACTTAGTATAAATATAAAACAGCAAATATTAAGATATTTAACATGTATATTAATTATCTTAATATATGCTGTTTTATTTATATATATATATATATATATTTGTGTGTGTGTGTGTGTGTGTGTGTGTGTGTGTGTGTGTGTGTGTGTGTGTGTGTGTGTGTGTGTGTGTGTGATTTGTTTGAAAGAAGTCTCTTATGCTCACCAAGGCTTCATTTATTCGACCAAAACTACAGTCAAAATAATATTGTGAAACATTAGCATATTAGAATGATTTCTGAACGATGAAAATTCAGCTTTGCCATCACAGGAATAAATTATATTTTTAAATATATTCAAATAGAAAACAGTTATTTTAAATTGTAATAATAAATCACAGTATTACTGTTTTTACTGTATTTTTGATCAAATAAATGCAGCCTTTGTGAGCATAAGAGAAGCGTGTGTGTGTGTGTGTGTGTGTGTGTGTGTGCACGTGCGTGTAATACACCTTAAACATTTTTAAAGGAATTGTCACTCAAAAAATAAGAATTGTTGACATTTACTCAACCTCGTGAGAGTTTCTTTCTTCTGAGGAAAAGAAAATCTGAATCTTTAAAGAACGTCCTGGTCATTCTTTACCATATAATGAAAGTAGATGTGGACCAAATTTTTTTTATAAAAAGTCCCATAAAGGTAGTTGTGCTGAATATTCCCAGTCTTCTGAAGCCATATGATGATTACTTCCAATCTTCTGTCACAGAAGAAATAAATTCATACAGCTTTGGGTTTGGGTAAATGATGGTGATGATTTGGTAAACTGTACCTTTAAATAGTCACTAGTGAACACCTGATTCAGATGTCGGTCCTGTATGTCTCCAGGTCTGTTCTTACCTTCACGGACGCCTCAGAGCAGGATTTGGGCCTTTACACAGTGGAGCTGAGCAGAAACCCTGACGTCTCCTCGAGCTTCACCTTCACTGCCCAGGGTAGATATTCATTTCTATCCCGGCATAATTCATTACCTGAACACGGTGACATAAGACCTTGTGCATCTGTTCAGCATGAAAACTTGATGCATAACTCGTCTTTTCTTAGTGTGACCCCGGTATTTTATCATCATTCGGCCGGTGATTAATGTTTTGTCGAGCCCCTTTGCCCTAAACCATGTTGTACAAGATCTGTGTATTTTAACACTGTTTGTGTTAGATATCAGATGCATGACAAACATAATCTTTAAACTTGAAATCTCATTTGCAAAGATGTCTGATCATATCTTTGTCTTTATAGTGTGATTGAATTTGACTTTGCAATTGTGGCGTTTTCTCTCTCAGATCTGGAGCGCCTGACAGAACTCAGCTGGCATGTCAGAAACCCGTGTAAGTGAATCAAACACTTCGGAAATCTTCAGAGCATCTAAACAGTAAACACTAGCGTTCAGAGTTTAGGGTGTGCAAGATGTTTTAATGTTTTGGACGAAGTCTCTTCTGCTCAGCAAGGCTTCGTCTATTTGATCAAAGATACCGTATAATATCGTCAAATATTATTACAATTTAAAATAACTCTTCTCTACTGTGATATGTTTTAAAGTGTAATTTATTCCTGTGATCAAAGCTGAATTTTCAGCATCATTACTCCAGTCTTCAGTGTCACATGATCCTTCAGAAATCATTCTAATATGCTGATGTATTCAATTCAATTCAATTGACATTTATTTGTAAAGCGCTTTTCACAATACATACCGTTTTAAAGCAGCTTTACAGAAAATGTTTCTTCATTAGAATTTAGAGTAATTTGTTATCAGAGGTGACTGTGTCCAAGTAATGTCCATATGCAGTTAAGTAGTGATCGTAATGATTACATATCTAGAAATTTATATATATATATATATATACAAACATATAGGCCCTGTTTATTAAGATGCATTTTGGTCGATTGGATCATTTTGGGCGATGTGAAATACAGGTGTAAACAGGTGTTAACAGGGGGAATGTGTCTCCATCTACTTGTGATCTGATCGACCAAAACGCATCTTAATACTGTAAACAGGGCCTTAGTTTGAGAGTGTAGGAAGACTCACACTGCTTCAGAAAGATCTATAGTGTATAGGCACCTTAAAGAGATCTTTCCATATTAAAAGTGAATGGATGTGATGGCTTTGTGTGAAATTCCTCATTTTTGAGTGAACTTTTGTTTTAAATCTGTGTGTGCACATAAAGCAATGTGTTCTTCCTCTGTCAGTGATCTCTCTGAGGTCTGAAGGCTGGCAGGTGGACGTGTCGGAGCAGGGAAGAGTCCGTCTGTGGCTCCGGACAGAAGATCTCAGCAGTGCTGCGGTGCTTCGGCTCATCCTCAACGACACCGAGATCTCCAGCACACCGGTAACCGCTACAGGCTCACTACATCTGGACCTTAACTGTCTTCTGCATGTCATTTCAGTGACACTGTGTGTGTGTGTGTGTGTGTGTGTGTGTGTGTGTGTGTGTGTGTGTGTGTGTGTGTGTGTGTGTGTGTGTGTGTGTGTGTGTGTGTGTGTGTGTGTGTGTGTGTGTGTGTGTGTGTGTGTGTCCTGCAGGCCCGCAAGATTAACTTTGACAAGGCACAAGGTCTGCTGGAGATCCTGTTTGATCAACTCTCAAAAGAAGACGAGGGCTCGTACACCGCGCAGCTCAAAGACGGACGGGCCAAGAACCAGTTCACACTGGTGTTAGTGGATAAGAGTATGTTTGCAATGTTACTTTATAACATTAAACTACATGTTCCGCAGGGGAAAAGCTATTTGATTAAACAATTATATTGTAGAATAGAAAGCAGTGGAATTTTTTTTAAATCCCCAGAAATATGAAGCAGCACGAATGTTTTCAACACTGATAATAATTTCTTGAGCGGCAAATCATCATATTAGAATGATTTCTGAAGGATCATGTGACACTGAAGACTGGAGTAATGATGCTGAAAATTCAGCTTTGATCACAGGAATAAATTACATTTTAAAATATACACATAGAAAACAGTTATTTTTAATTGTAGTAATATTTCACAAAAATATTGAAAATTTTGAATGGTAGCCTATGTATATTTATATATTCATTTTATATACACATTTATTTTCAAAAGTCTAGAGTCTCTTCTGCTCACCAAATCTGCATTTATTTGATCAAAAACAGTAATACTGTGAAATATTAGATTTCAAAATAACATATTGTAATATATAACGCAAAGCTGAATTTTCAGCATCATTACTCCAGTCTTCAGTGTCACATAATCCTTCAGAAATCATTCTGATATGATGATTTGCTGATCAAGAAACATTTATTATTATTACCAATGTTGAAAACAGTTGTGCTGATTCATTCATATTTCTGTGGAAACCATGATGCAGTTTTTTCAGAATTCTTTAATGAATATAAAGTTCAAAAGAATAGCATTTGGTTGAAATAGGTCTTTACTGCCACTTTTTTACAGTTTTAAGCATAAAAAATGTCCAGAATGTATTTATTTGGGGCTTTTCCACCACACAGATTTCCCTTTATAATAAATGTATAAAAAGCATTATCAATCAAGATCTAGTTTTTTTTACAATTTGTAATTTTGTTTGGAACAAACAATTGTTGTTCCCGACACCAAACCAAAGTTTTTCTGAAAGCTTTTGTAATAAAATTTTATACCATGAACTGAAAGTAGGCATCATGACCAAACCAGGTATTGTTTCAGAATTTTACTTTTAAGAAAGGTACATTTCTTTTTTTTAATGAAGTTTATTGTCATTTATCAGTTGATGCAACA
>CM040830.1:34164740-34179740 GCA_022828995.1 Vimba vimba | reverse complement strand
TGTTCTTTGATTTCACACGTCTGCAGCTTCATCCACATGAATCGCACGTCCTCAGGATTCACTCTTTCTGTCCACAACAGAGCAGGTCAATATTTCATCTTTCCCACCATCAAGCAGCAAAGACCCGACATCACATCAGAATCTCAGAGCAGCCGATCAATTATTCACATACGCCGAAACAAATTGAGCAGAGGTGAGGGAGAGAGAAGACCAATGCTTACACTACCAGTCAAAACTCTGGAATAAAGATTTTTTTATGTTTTTGAAAGAAGTCTCTTTTGCTCACCAAGGCTGCATTTATTTTTTATCAAAAATAAAGTAAATATTGTGAAATATTATTACAAATTAAAATAACTGTTTTCTGTTGTAGTATATTTTAAAATGTAATTTATTCCTGTGATCAAAGCTGAATTTTCAGCATCATTACTCCAGTCTTCAGAGTCACATGATCCTTCAGAAATCATTCTAATATGATTATTTGATGATCAAGAAATATTTCTGATTATTACTAATGTTGAAAACAGTTTGCTGCTTAATATTTTTGTGGAAACTGTGATACAATGCCATTCAAAAGTTTGGGGATTTATTTATTTTTTTCTAAAAAAATGTGTAAAAATGGAAAGAAATTCATATAACTGTACATATATATATGTATACCCACACATCGGAGCATCTAAGCATCCAATCAATTATTCACATTATATGCAGAAACAAACTGAACGGAGGTCAGCGAGAGAGAAGACCAACGTTTACACGTTTCAGAAGACCGTCAGTGTACCGTGGGGAATCCCAGAAAGTGCAAATATTCTAATTGTAATCGGGGAGATTCCTGCATTTCGGTGTGGCGAGTAATTACGTCCCTCCGGTGCTCAAATTATGCAAACGCTGCGCGGGGGGGCGGAGCCACGGGGCCTTTGATAAGTCGAGCGTGATGCGAGTGAATGAGGCCGTGACAGGCGAGGAAAAACACACATTCATTCCCGTCACAATGCCAAACAGCACTTTTAATTAAAGCTTATCAAGCAGCATGAATTATGCATTAATTCCTTCAGAATCTCGCGCTCAAATATTCCCGGCGTTCATCAGGAGAGATAAAACCCAGAAGACCTGATATCTGCTGTCTGTGACAAAACAAACACGTCAATGCTTTTATCGCCGTCTGTACATGCAGGGAGCAAAGCCTTCGATTAAAACACAATCACTGAGCGGCGTTTGTGCTGCACTGCTGGAGCACCATTACCAACAATAAAACGACACCAAGTGGAGACCGAACACAGGCCATGGGAGTCCGACTCCCTGCTGGAGAACTTCATGAACCATCCGGACACTAAACAATTCATAAGAGACAGCCACATTTCACCATCAAATCAACAGAAATACAAGAAATTACATTCTGACTAAAGAAAATGCAGCCTTATTTCTGTATTGTGACATTAATAATTTGAGGATACATATGACCACACATGTTCTGGACAGGTTTCATGAGATTCACGCCTCTCGTTTTCAGGCAAAACCGTCCCATCAGGAGATGTGGACAGTCTGACAGTGCTTGTTAATGTCAAAATGACTGAGATGGCCAATCAAATCAAAGAAAGCAGGCTTTACCGTTCATTAAAGGAATAGTTCACCCAAACATGATCATTCTGTCATGATTTACTCATCCTCATGTCATTCCTAACCTGTTTGTCTGTCGTTCCTCTGCGAAACACAAAAGAAGATATTTTGAAGAATTTTGGTAACCAAAAGGTTTCAGTTCCCATTGACTTGCATTGAGTTTTTTTGCCCATTTAATTTAAGTCAATGGGAAATGAAACTGTTTGGTTACCAAAATTATTCAAAATATTTTCTTTTGTGTTCTGCAGAAGAAAGAAACATACAGGTTTGGAACAACATGAGGATGAGTAAATGATGAAATAATTATCTTTTTTTTTTTTGGTGGACTGTCACTTTTTAAGAAGTAGTAAAACATTTAATATTTAACAACGTAAACAACATAAATGTTAAATGATTGACAGTAATATTCAGTGATACAAACTAAACTTTTTTGTCAAAAGTTTCACCGTTTTGATTTTAAAATGTATCATTAGGTGATTCATGTTGTTCATAATTGAATGTTATGAAACAATAAACATTAACAAAGAGGTTTTTACCATATTAGGCATACGATTTTTTTGTGTGCAAATAGTTGAATTTGATTACAATAAATTCTATTTCTTTTACGGTTCTGTTGTTTTTCTTCATTGTCTTAATTAATCATTTAATTTCTTTTTTAAAAAAGACCATAAAAGACTCGCTCTCCCAAAAGGTTGTCATTATTCATCAATATACAGTATACGTGACTTTAACAACCAATCAGAATCAAGGACCGGAACTATCCGTTTTATAATAAACTATTTGCATTAAGTTCTTTTATTTTATTTTAATCCATTTTAACTAATTAATTTTCTTAAATTTTAACTTTTTACTTGTTTTCTTATGAACCTTTAAATGATTACTATTTGTTTTATAATATTTTTTCTGTAAAACACTATCTGTGTATAAAATGAGCTATAGAAATAAATTTGCCTCGCTCAGATCATTACATTATCTTCCTAATTGCATTATCAATGAAAGACCACCACAGACACAGTGTGATCACCATGGGAAAATCTCAGAGTAAAACTGAGAGTTGTGAAAAATATGATACAGTACACCGGTGTTTTGCCAGATGAGAAGTTTATCCATATATCATCTTTTTACTCTTTTAATTCATTTTTTAACTGTATCATATATTTCTTTTAATTTCTTTTAGAACTTTTTTAATTTTCCTTGCTTTTATTTTGTGATTATTTTAATTCTTTTCTGTAAAGCACTTTGAATTGCCATAGTGTATGAAATGCCTATGAGGGATGCAAATGATGCTACCTTAAAATCTGGCCAAAATAACGTGCCTTTTGAGGAAACATGATTCATTTTAAGCCCTAGGTTTTGGACCAGAGCAACACTGGTCTCTCCAGCAAACCCATGCAGCAGAATTCATCCAGGTGTATTTTTAGTTGGTGGAGGTAAAAATTCTCTAAACTCCACAACTGAGGTGAGCTGGATTCAGTCAAATGGATTCGCCCGACCCATTGAGCCTCATGAAGTGACACTAACGTGCTTTTACTACACAGTCTGTATTCACACACTCACTCAGGCTGTGTGTGTGTAAGTGGGCCAGACTGTTTGGAAGGGCTAAGAGTCTCACTGTCAGAAATCATTTTCTCATTCTGCTTTACCTTCCTGTCCTGCGTGATCCTGATAAAGAAACTCCTCAGCGTGAGTGAAGCCAATCCCACCACGCCACTAAAACCCCACCGCGCTGCAGAGAAAGAACCACATGCTTAATACAATATGGCATTCATATGAAACACACAGAACACACAGTCCCAGCGGTGGAGACTTGAAGGCTGCTAGTTCAATCTCTGACAGAAAGAAAACTTTCTGCAATTAAAAAACAAAACCTTATTTCATTTATTTTATATAGCCTACTGATTTAAAAATGAGGACGACCTCAAAATGGAGATTTATTGTCAGGTTAAGCTCACTTCTTGGTGCAAATTTGTCCCCAAAGTATGGTTAGGTGTATGCAAACACACGTGTGCAGAAATGTCTGTTTCCATCAGCAGACAATATTTATGCAGATAATCGCCTATTATCTGTCATTCTCTGGATGTCGTGATGTTATCATCCTGGAGCGCCACTTTTAAAATAGAGACGTGGTGAGTAACGCAGACGTGCTGTTGTGTAGACACGAATAAAACCAGCACAACATCATCAAACTTCCAGTATGTGGTTGTTTTGTTTGGGTTTGGGAAAGTTTGTAGCAAGGCAGGCATGTGTGTGTGTGTGTGTGTGTGTGTGTGAGTGAAGCTGTTTGACACGACGATCTGAGAGCGCTGTCTGTAAGCCTGGATAATTACCCTCCACCTGTCTCTCTCTCCACCTATCTCTCTCTCCACCAGTCTCTCTCTCCACCAGTCTCTCTCTCCACCTGTCTCTCTCTCCACCTGGCTGTCTGACAAACACACTGCGGTAACAGTACCACCTGAAACGTCACATCTGACAACACACACTCACTACCTACCTATCTGTCTATCTACCTAACTATCAGTCAGTCTACCAATCTGTCTGTCTACCTACCTACATTCCTGTCTGTCTGTCAATCTATGCATTTATCTGTCTGACAACCTATCTTTCTACCTACCTCTCTGTCTATCTACCAACCAACCTGTCTATCTACGTATTTATCTGTCTGACTACCTATCTGTGTCTATCTGTCTGTCTACCTGTCTCTCTATATACCTACATACCTGTCTGTCCGTCTGTCTGTCTATCTATGTATTTATCTGTATACCTGTCTGTCTGTCTGTGTATTTATCTGTATGACTGCCTATCAGTCTATCTACCAACATGTCTGTCTACCAACCTGTCTGTCTGTCTATATCTATCTGTCTGACTACCTATCAGTCTATCTACCAACCTGTCTGTCTGTCTACCTCCCTACATACCTGTCTATCTGTCTATATATCTATCTGTTTGACTACCTATCAGTCTATCTACCAACCTGTCTGTCTGTCTACCTCCCAACAAACCTGTCTATCTGTCTGTCTGTGTATTTATCTGAATGACTGCCTATCAGTCTATCTACCAACCTGTCTGTCTGTCTACCTACCTACATACCTGTCTGTCTGTCTGTCTATATATCTATCTGTTTGACTACCTATCAGTCTATCTACCAACCTGTCTGTCTGTCTATATCTATCTGTCTGACTACCTATCAGTCTATCTACCAAGCTGTCTGTCTGTCTACCTACCTACATACCTGTCTGTCTGTCTATATATCTATCTGTTTGACTACCTATCAGTCCATCTACCAACCTGTCTGTCTGTCTGTCTACCTACCTACATACCTGTCTGTCTGTCTGTCTATATATCTATCTGTTTGACTACCTATCAGTCTATCTACCAACCTGTCTGTCTGTCTATATCTATCTGTCTGACTACCTATCAGTCTATCTACCAACCTGTCTGTCTGTCTGTCTACCTCTCTACATACCTGTCTGTCTGTCTATATATCTATCTGTTTGACTACCTATCAGTCTATCTACCAACCTGTCTGTCTACCTACCTACATACCTGTCTATCTGTCTGTCAATCTATGTATTTATCCATCCATCCATCCATCCATCCATCCATCCATCCATCCATCCATCCATCCATCCATCCATCCATCCATCCATCCATCCATCCACCTACCTAGCATTTGTCTCAATTTGTCTCCATTTCAGAAAATTACAGAAAAATATAAGCATCTTCACCTCAATATCAGAAATGAATCACTAGACAAAAACTTTTCTAGAGCGCCAACTTGTTGAGATCTGAAAAGAGTGTCAACAGACCTTCTTCTTTCTGCGGTACACATGCTCAAACTTTTTAATGACCAAACTCCAGCTGGAGCTTGTAGAGGCCCAGTGAGGTGTGTGTGAGGCGAGCAGGAATCTGACCGGGCGGCTGGCGCTCTTCACAGAAGACGTGGAGGAGCAGCGTCTTCTAGAAGCTCATTAGAGGAGCCCATATGTCTGGAGAGAGAGTGTGAGTGTGTGGGTCTTCGTTTTCATGTCGCACGCCACCGTAGTCGCCTGCCACTTCATGCTCCGCAGCGGTACAAACACTTTCATCTGTAAACGTGATGCGTTATAATTGAGATGCGACCGCCAAGATGCGCTGACGTTTAGCGCCTGATCGAAACGTTTGCAACGCTTTTCCCTGCAGACTTTACACACAGCAATTCAGAGCTGTAATTAGAGAAGTGAAACTCCATCCATCCAACCTAACAGAGGAGTGTGATTTTTTTGGGACGCTCGTTTGCAGTTGCATAAATAAAACGAGGGAATAATCACACAACTCTTTTTAAAGTTGCTCCAGTTTGGTTGCAGCTCAGAGATTTTGCCATCTGCCTGCGCCTGGGCATGCATCAGTAAGGCCTGTCAACCTTCAAACTTCAAGGATTTTAAAACTTTTTTTCAAACTTTTGCTTATCTAGTTAAAAACTTTATGAATTTCTTTGAATTTCAAATCATTTTAATTCTAGTTCCTTACATTCCAATTTGCAATTTTGCATCCTGTCTGCGATCTCAACTCAAATTCAGGAACCGAATTGGAATTTAAAGCCATTCTCAATTTAATTCTGAATGTTGCACAACCGTGGTAAACAGGCTATAAACAGGTTTACCATTAACTTGAACTAACTTGCTTGTCAAGATAACTTGTACACATGAATTTGCTTCTTTCCAGACCAATAAAACTTGTGCACCCATAACACTGTGTAACAGTGACACAACCACAGCCAATCAGAGTCCAAATATATGATGTTTATAATGGAATTATGCAGAGCTAGATTCAGACCAATGAGAAGTGATGTTTCTCCATCAATGGCCGCTCTGTTAGCGAAGTGTTTCCACTACACTGAAGTCGTTTTCACAGTACCTGATAAAACAAGCCACTTTAACGCCGGCTCAAGAGAGTCTGTGATCCGGATACTTGATTCAGAGTCCAGACCACCGTACAGAAACATTACAGACACTGGAAATTAAAACAATTTAACATATTTAACATATATGCAAGCCATTTACAGCTCAACAAATTTAAACTGAGCTCATTTACTGTACTTTTTTTATTCTTCACTTCTGTATCGACTTTTCATTTTGCTGATGAAAGCAGAGGCTACAGTACATAATATAACAGATAATTTACATAATCCAATCAAACCCATATAGATCAAATCTAATCCAACTGAATATTCCATTTTTACTAATAATACATAAAATCACATCACATTACAGGATGCCTGAATCATCTTACATATGAAATAAAGTTGAGTTTATAAGGTACCGGAAGATTTTACGTAGGTCTCTCAAACCAGTCAAATCCAGTGATCCGTTCCTCCTCCACATCCACCACATAAACAACACTGGTTTTCCACTGAAAGCCAATCAGAATGGAGCTGTCGTTGTCCGTCAGCGTTTGACCTTCTGATGTGTACTGCGACATGAGGCCACACGTTTAGAGAATGTGTGTATCTGTACACACACACTTTGAGGTGTTCACTGTGCCAGTAGAGTGTGTTGAATGTGTAAGTGTGTGTGTGAGTGCAGATAAACAGCCGGCTGCTGTACACACCGGACAGTCTGTCTGTGGCTCTTATCTTCAAAGAGTCAGTGAATCGCTGCAGGCCTGCGACACGCGCCAACTGACCCAGTCAAACCAGTGCCAACCTGGACTGAAAGAGACGCGCGCCAACCCGTCAGACTGCGCTAACAAGCAAACAGTGCTCTAGTCAACACAGTTCACACTCACAGTGATCAAATCATATCAGAAGTCAGCTTCACTGTCTGCACGTCCATTAACTGCATCAACTCTGAGTTCAGCTCTGCTCAATGATAATACAAAATTATATTTAAAATTTTATAATATATATTATTTTTAAATACATAAAATTTACAATATATATATACAAACAATATAATTATACTATATTATATTTTAAATATATTAACTATACAATACAATATAATATATTTTATTTATATATATAAATATAAAATAAAGAAATATAATAACAAATATAAAACTCTAATATTATACTATATAATTTTTATATATAAAAATACTATATATATATATATATATATATATATATAAATACATATATATATATATAAAATACTATATAAATACTAATATATATACATATATATATATATATATAAAAAATATGAAAAATAACTTTTGTTATATGTGATTAATCAATTTGACAGCACCCATTTAAATATATATAAAATATATAAAAATGTTATATTTATAAATATTGACATTTTGTATAATACTTTACAAATCAAAATACATGTAAATAATTTAAACCAGCCCTGTCCACAAAAACAGATATATCTACTGCAGCATTCAAGACTTTAGAGCGGTTTACATGCACTATACACACACTCTGTCATAGCGCTCATGACATGACATGAATAATGTAAAAGCATCCAGTAACAAAGACAGTCTGTCCAAAACAGACACTCCACACAACAGAATCCATATCAATCACCTTGGGACCTTAATTTATGCTAATGTCATGCAAAGCCATTGCAGCTGATAGGTGGCTTCTTGCATCAGCAGTGCAACTCCCAGAACTATCCAGAAACTTCAGCTATTTGATGTCATCTTTATGAATGCGTGTACCTCTGTGGCATTCAATGGAAAAGCTCAACACGTCTAGCACCATCACATCTTTCACTAAATTAGGCATTTTAGCATCAGCAAGGGCTTTTCTGTCCCTAAAGAAAGAGAGACCTATAGATCATCCAACCTTTTTCTATCTTTTCTGACCCCAATTTCATCCCAGTGACCCTCTTCTCACTGGCTCTGTGAAGCCCTCGGCCTCTTTTCTGGTCTCTGACAGATATTGTGGCGTAGTGTGTGAGAGAGGCGTGTCATTTAGTCTGCGATGGGCTGAAGCTTCATCTGTGCTCAATAGCAGCCCTCAAAGCTTCCATCAGCGGCACAAAGGCTGCCTGCTGGGGATTTCCTCTGAAAAGACTTCTGATGAATAATACAAAACTGGAGAACTTGCCCAGGTCTTGGTGGACTTTTCTTGTCACAGAAACATACAGTGGGCCAAAAAATATTATGTACAAAATGGATGAGGTCTGTCAAAATCACACGCAGAACATACTGCATCCCATAATCAAAAGAGAAAATATATATATTTTGCAAAAAGCAACAATTAAATGGTCCTAAAACTAGGTTATAGATACTGTTGGTCTTCATTTTAAACTACATCTATAATCTCAAAAATATAAGAAATTATATTTTGCATAAAAACCAAGTCTAAAAATCTTAGATTGTCCTCAAAATATTTGTTTCGTCTTCATTTTAAACTACATCACTTTACTACTAACAAACGTCTTTCAATTAAATGTTTAGCTTGAAATTTTGGGGGGACAAATCTATAAAACATTTCTTCTTTATCTTTAAGAATGAGTTTTCCCTCAAAAATCAAAGAATTATATTTTGCATTGAAAAAATTAAACATAAAAATGAATTGATTCAAAATATTGTCTATGGTTTCACTCATTAAAATCTTTTCATAAATTTTTTGCTTGAAATTTAAAAATTGACATTTGAACAAAAATCCCACATGATTTGATATTTTGTATGTAATATAATGACATTCAGGCATCTTTTCATCATTTTTTTTGCTTGAAAATTGAAAATATAAACAAAAAAGGATCTCACTTAATGACATTCAATGACTTTTCAACCAAAATAAAAAAAATAAAATAATTTTGCATTAAGAAAATTAAGCATAAAGATTTTAGATGGTCCTCAAAATATTCTTCGTCTTTATTTTAAACTATATCCAATTATTCAACTCCTAACAAACATCTTTCCCCAAAAAAATTGTTCAATTGAAATTAGAACTTTAAAATAAATCATACATGCTTCCGTATTCTGCATGTAATTCATTTTTAAGAGTGACTTTAGTGTCAAAACCCTCTTAGGGCCTCTAATGTGAGAGATGTGTATGAAAACATTCAGTCTTTGAACTCTCCCTAAACATGCAGGAAATCTTTGCATGTGACGTCTCATGGAGCGTGAACGCTTCTAAATCAGATGTGTGTGGATTAGAGGAGCGTCTCTGAGCTCCACGGAGCCTGTCAGGTTGAGAAGGCCGAGCACAAAGCGTGTGATTTCAATATGAATGGTACGGTGGAGGGAAGGACACGGCTCTCGCAGTGGGGTGACTTCCCTTCTGAGCAGCGTTCTCCATCACAAACACACGCGTGCTGAAAACACACCGCAACTCTGCATGCTGACAAGCAAAACACTTTACTTTCATATCTGCACTTCATGAACATGTCAAAGAGAGGATCACTGCAGAGATGAAATGTTAGGGGACCTGTTATACCCCTTTTCAAAGTCTTGATTTTGTTTTTGGGGTCTACTAGAATAGAATATAAAAAAACACATTATTTTTCACATATTCTCCATTGTTGCAGCTCCTCTCTTCCCAGTCTGTCAGTAACACTCTGTTTAGTTTCTGTCTCTATGAAGCCCCTCCTTCAAGCACAATGTGCTCTGATTGGTCGGCTGGATCAGTGTGTTGTGATTGGTCAAGCACTTTGAACGCATTTGGGAAATGTCACGGCCCTTTCACACTACTAACTAACTCAACCAGGCCCAGACCTTTATTTCGCATATGCCATTTATATATTTATTTATATATATATATATATATCAGTATATGGCTTAGTGCGATTGAAAAATTGTACAGGGTGCTTTAATTAAATAAATATATGTGTGTCATTTACACATGTGTAGTTCATGATACAGTGCTTCAAGGTCTGGTTTACTGTAATTCAAGCCATTCTGAGACACTGTGAGCTGCACGTGTGTAAATCAACATACAGTTCCTTCACTCTGAAACCAGCAGCGCATTTATTTATTTGCTAGCAACTCAGTCAAAATAAAAGCTTGATGGAAAAAATAAAGATGTAAATATTAGTATTGTAATTTTACAGGAAATAAATGTAATTTTATTCAATAATCACAATAAACTCACTGGTTTGAGTTGAGTTAGTCTTGTAAAGACTAAACTCAAGTATGAACACACAAAAGTTTTTTTTCTCTCCAAATCATTCAGCCCTAAATGGATTTAGCACTTAATGTATATATATATATATATATACTGTATATATATATTATGAAAAATAACTTTTGTTAGACGCGATTAATCAATTTGACAGCACCAATTTAAATATATAAAATATATACAAATTTTACATTTATAAATATAAATTCTTTAAAGTAAACGTCATTTTTTTGGCTCTTTTCAAAATTATTTTCTATGCAGATGCACTGCACAACAAAATCACCCCAATCATTCTAGAATGCATGTCTGCGTCCAAAATCACATACTTCCCTACTATATAGTAGGTGAAAAACAGTATGTGACAAAAGAAGTATGTCTAATATAAAAGAGTAGACAAAAAGTACCCAGATGTCCTACTACTCCCGATCTGATTCTGAAGTGTGCATACGATGGACACTTTACTATCCCATGAGGCCACAGGAGAGGATCAGTGAATAGCAGTGAAGCGACGTAAGGTCACATGATAATGACAACATGGCGAATGTAGTACAACCGAATTATATACATATTACACACATTCATTCTGTATAGATACGTTATTAGCGCTCGCAGAGCAAGTACTTATTCAAAATAATACGTGCTCAAGAAGTGTGTGATGGATGCAGCCTAATTCTTTACAAATAGAGTTATGCAAGTCATCTGGTGCAACTTCCTGTATCTTTCATATCGCAGAAAAACAAATATCGCAATGTCAGTTTTTTCCAATATCACACAGCCCTGGTTTTCACCATCAACATGCAACCACACACACGCAGGATTCTCTGCACACATTTGGTCCATCTGCCGCATGTGGAGCGCCTGAAATGACTCTGATGAGTCTCGTTGTCTCCTGCTCTGCCATTATTCGGTGTTATTCTCTAATGCAGACGGGTTGCAGAGGTCCGCAGCTTCCTGGGGCCCCGGCGTAAATCTCCCAGAGCACCTGCCTGTAATTTGACTGCTAATCCCTGAGAGCGGGGCCTCTTCCCCTCCGTCACTGCATTACAGCCATTATGAGCTTTAGCCAGCCACATGACATGCTCTCGTTCACACCGCAAATTAAATGCAAAATAAAGCCTCTTTCTGGATATAATGAAAATGACCTTCGCTGCCCTGCAAGAGTGAATCAGACGCTGATGTATGTTTTGGAACGACAGACAAGTGCATTGGTTTATCAATGACTAATACTGCTATCTAAAGAGGGAAGTGGCAGATATGGGCTAACGCAATATTTAATCATAGCAATGGAGATACACACATATACACTGAAATTCAACACTTTTTCACACTTACATATTCTCAAAATTCAATAAAATATTTGGAAACACAAGTTTCTCTTTCTCAAAACATTACATAGCACTTTTCGCATTTATTTTCAACACTATATCTATAATTTTACTCACTCTAACAAACAAATTTTAATTAAATTTTATGCTTCTATAAATCTATAAAATAACCCATTTGCTTTTGACAATGAAAACATTGATTTTTGAATCATAATTTGGTTGAACTGACAAACAATAACTTTGACAAAAAAAAAAAAAATGCAATTTGCAAGGTCACATAACAACTATGTTGCAAACATCTGTTCAACTGTTGATTGCAAACTGTTTTTAATCAATTGTATGCACTAAATACTTTACAATATGCAATAAACAACATGCTAGAGCCATTTCAAGAGCGCCTGGAGCATCGTGTGTCGTACCTGTTCGGGTCCCGGCGGGCGGCTCGTCCAGGTCAGTGTTTGCTGTTTGACGTCCCTTTGCCGTGACTGTTGGTCTTACTGCACACCTGGATGCTGTCGCCAGACTCAGGCTGTAACTTAACGGTCGGAACGGTGAAGATAGAAGACACTGAAAAACAACGACAGATTCAGTCTATGAGTCTTTATGCAACGTGTATGACAAAAGACAATGGAAAATATAACATCATCATGTAAAAGTACAAAAAGGGAGGGGAAAACAATAGTATTGTGATGATGATGATGATGACGAAAAATGTTGTTGAAAATTAGGAAATCAATAACTGAGAAATTCTAAATAGATCCAGAAAGAAATGATGAATCAAACTCTAAAACAAACTCATTCCTTTCTCTATAGGAATTTAAAATAATTATTCAAAAAGAGTTAATTCATTAACCAATCCAACCAGCATTGAGATAAAAACATTACAAACTTTGATTTAAAACAATTAAAAAAAAAAAAAAAGATAATGTAAAAAAAAATGTTTTAATTAACTATCCCATGAAGCGCTGTGAACTACATATGGGGAATTTTATGACAGCTGTGTTGAGAAGAATAAACACTACAGTAAACCAGGAACAAACTGCATGAGGCACTGATTCATAGATAAACAAGATATATAATATATATAGTATTTCATAATTAATTCATCAAAGCCGTTTCTACTGCATTATATTCCCGAGGAACCAAATGCCACTATCTCAGATACACACACACACCAGAGTCAAACCCTATTTACTGCATTCAAGAAGCCAGTGTCCCTGTAAAGCCGCTTTAAACACTGATAAACCCTGATAAAAACAACCATTACTGAACATCTTACACCAAAACTCGAGTGTTATCCGCCATGCTCCCACTGTAACTGTTACACTGTGATGAGCTCAAAACATCACAGGTGTGTTTGTCACTTGAGAAAGACCCAGAGATGTAGTGTCAAAGTACACACACACACACACACACACACACACACACACACACACACAATATGTAGTGTGTACTATTGATTAAAACCATTATGCCATCAACATTTGAACAGTTGTTTGCGTATATGTGTATGTACAGAATGTGTGTAACATACATACAAATATACATACATATATATATATATATATACATGTATGCAACAGTAAAAATGGTTCTTGCTATAACAAGCAGCACTAGTCAAGATAAATATGAGCCATTTCATTTAATAAACGTCATAAATCCTGCTGCATTTTCCGTATCAATCAAAGCCGGAGCTGAAATGTTAATTACTCGTCCAGCTTCCCCAAACAGCAACCGTTCTCTTTTGTGATTGAACCGCAAGCGTATATGAAACAACAGAATTATTTTCCCTTCATTCTTCTGCTTGAAAAGCGCCGCTGCGCTCTGTGCGTCAAAGATCCGCCTCCACGCCTGAGTCCCGCCTTCCCTCCCGAAAACAACCTGCTGTGAGCTGATAACAGGATTAATTCAGCTCCGACTCCTAATCTGTCAAATTAAAAACCTCATTCTCGTATTCAAATGACTTGCCGACGCTTGTCTTCCGCAAACGCCTGTTTTCTGTAGCGCATAACATGTGTGGGACTAAATGTGCCTGTGCTGCAGTTTTGTCTGTCTACTAACCGAGGCATAAAGACGATCAGCGGCTGTGGAGGTCTCACTAGTGGATTATGGATACGTGTCACTCTGGACATGACAAAAAGCCTTGAGGTCTTTTAAAATCCCAAACCAGCCAGAATGACTCGAATCATCACCAGGAGCTCGATGCTTCTGCGAGTGTTGAACACAAACGCTTTATTAAAGTCGGCATGAAACGGAAGTTGCACTCTTTTCATCCCTATTGTGACATATATCTGAGTTGAACAGCTTCTTGAACAAGAACAAATGTAGGGCGAGGTTTGATTCTGTACATTTGCTATTGGTGGATCTCATGTGAGTGACAGGTTGTCCCGCCCTCACGCCAGTAAACACATCATTAGAGAAGAGAAGAGAAGAGAAGGAGGAGAGAGAGGAGAGAAGAGAAGAGAAGAGAAGAGAAGAGAAGAGAAGAGAAGAGAGAGAAGAGAAGAGAAGAGAAGAGAAGAGAAGAGGAGAGGAGAGGAGAGGAGAAGAAGAGAGAGAAGAGAGAGAAGAGAAGAGAAGAGAAGAGGAGAGGAGAGGAGAGGAGAAGAAGAGAAGAGAAGAGAAGAGAAGAGAAGAGAAGAGATGAGAAGAGAAGAGGAGAGGAGAGGAGAAGAAGAGAAGAGAAGAGAAGAGAAGAGAAGAGAAGAGAAGAGAAGAGAAGAGAAGAGAAGAGGAGAAGAAGAGGAGAGGAGAGGAGAGGAGAGAAGAGAAGAGAAGAGAAGAGAAGAGGAGAGGAGAGGAGAGGAGAAGAGAAGAGAAGAGAAGAGAAGAGAAGAGAAGAGAAGAGAAGAGAAGAGAAGAGAAGAGAAGAGAAGAGAAGAAGAGAGGAGAGGAGAAGAGGAGAGGAGAGGGAGAGAAGAGAAGAGAAGAAGAGAGGAGAGGAGAGGAGAGGAGAAGAGAGGAGAGGAGAAGAAGAGAGGAGAGGAGAAGAGGAGAGGAGAG
>CM040830.1:34157517-34164540 GCA_022828995.1 Vimba vimba | reverse complement strand
GCTCACAAGTATAATAAGGGTCGTTCCTTACCATTAATGCTTGGAAAACACACATACATCTCCTTCGATTAATAATAATGGCCAGTGCAGTGGCTGGGATTAGTACATAAACCTCCATTTTGGGAATGATTTTACTGATTGCGAGAGGAAAAAATGAAGTTTTAGTCGCATAACATCGGTTAATGGAAACGCCGTCATTTCGCAATAGTTTTTTGTCGACATTTAGAAAAAAATCGCAAAAGTTTTGCGCAAATATGTAATGGAAACGTGCCTACTGTATACATATATAAGCTCCTTCAGTATTATCAGCAGCTATCGCATTTCCCAGGAGCTAATTACCCTCCTCCATCCCCAGCTCCTCATCTCATCAGTCAGGATTTGGCATTCTGATTCCACTTCAATCAGAATTAATTCTCGAATCATGTTGTACTTTAAAAATCTTGAATTAATGATATCTGCAATACATTCTGCAATTACACTTTAATGTCGCGTCAGAGCTGCTAGTTGTCAGCCAGGGATGTTTCGGCAGTATCTGGGCTTCGCTGCGTCAATGAATGACAAAAAACAGGCTAGTTGTCTTTTGTCTTCCGGTCTGTATTTTCACAGCGATCTTACGTATTTATGAATGAACGGCTCGTTTTAAATTCTTCCCGGTCTACTGACATTTGTTAAGCATTACAATCCTCATGATAACTTTCGTTAACTTTACAATAAGTAAATCCACTTCACCAGCGTAATTACTCCTCGACAGCGATGCATAGAGATATGCAGAGCGACCGCAAAAACGGAAGTTCAAAGACAATATTCTAAAGATGGCGGCGCCCTCGTTTCTCTGGCGCATAAGGTCTATAGTGTTTCTACAGTAGATTTTCTGGTAATCTTACATGTCAGATGTCAATTATTGCATCTGTGCCACATGCACATCTTCAGTGCTGGGTAGATTACTTACAATCTGTAGTCCGTTACTGAATACAAATGACAAAAAAACTTACTGTAGTTAGTAACACAATCTACTGTATTAAATTACACACAAAGTAATATAATCAAACTACTTTTAGATTACTTTTCACAATCTGTTTATCACATTGCTTTGAATAGGATAATTGTTCCATACTGATATGAAATATAGTCAAAATAAATGATGACTTATTCTCAATATTACTTCAAAGAGGTTTGACTTACAAAAAAGTTTGGAATTTGATAATTACAAAATGTCATGAATTTGTGCATTTTAATGTGTTTGAAAGACAAAAGCCTTCCAAACACAGTAATATATGGTTAAATTCAGATTATGAATATTTCACTGCCATTTAGTTAATAATATGAAATCATGTAATCAATAAAAAGTAACCATAGTCTGATTTTAAAGTGTAATATAATACAATTACATGTATTTATTTAAATATACTCAGTTATTACCCAGCACTGTTTATTCTCATGTTTAGTAACATCACAAAGCACCGCTACTAGTTAAAAAGCATGCTTTTGTTTTTCACTCATTCTTATCAGATTTTCTTAGTTTCAGCTTCTTTTGTTTCTGTCGGACTCTTTGATATGCTGCAAAATTCAAACTTTGTAACAATCTGAAAAACATGCATCAACCAATCAGAATCAAGAATTCAACACTGCTGACAATAACCAATTCCTGCATATTTGCGTTTTGCAAATCAAGAAAAAGTGTCAGTCTGTTGGTCTCCAGGGGAAAGTGAAGCACGTCACCTCATGGAGAAACCTTGAACATGAGTCGTGACAAGGCAGAAACGTGATGACTGTGCAATCTTTGTGAATTACCATCAGAGAGAGATCACCATCACCACAATGAGCTCAAACTGAACGGCGTTTGGCATTCCCTTCCAGATACGCATCAATAAAACGGCATGTTTAACAGTAAGAAAGAGCGAGAAGAGACGGAGAGCGTAAAATACTGATGAAGGAAGGCAGTACATGGAGGAAACACAATGGATTCCTAACAAAGTGCCTGCAGTATACACTGTACACTAGATCTGAGATATATATATATATATATATATATATATATATATATATATATATATATATGTGAAAGTGTGAAGTATGCAGTTGTAAATAATAAAAAGGAGAAATAAAGTCTTAAATAAAGTTTGATTTATGGCAAGAGATGGCCATAGAATCACTAAAAGACGGATACGATTGAAATGGAGATAGATAGACAGACAGATAGATAGACAGACAGATAGATAGACAGACAGATAGATAGACAGACAGACAGATATTAAAAATGGATTGAAACAAATGAAAAAAATGATATGTATATGAATAAAAGGATCCAGTATTCTGTGCAGTGTGCTCTGATTACGTACTACACACTTTTGCACGGCATTATGTACTTTTGACAAATGTAGTCGGTAACTGGAGTGTTGCATGCATGCATGCATGCTGTAAGATTAGTATGAGTACTGCGGTACAGCAGTGTGTCAGTGTGGAGTCAGTGTGCAGTGCTGTGATGCGGTGGACTCACTGTCGGGCAGATCCCAGAGTCTCGGGGGCAGATGGATGAAGTACTCATGGTGGAGGGCCGCCTGGGCCGAGACACGGTTCTTTGGGAAGCACTGGAGAAATCTGGAAGCCAGCTCTTCAGCATGATCTACATAACCCAGCCTGCCAACACACACACACACACACACATATAAACATACAGATGATACAGTGCCAAGATCACCACACACACACGCTCACTGCTCGCATCTCTCTGTCAGCTTCACTCCCGCTGACGAGCGGCTGGAAAATGTTTGTTGACTTTTCTGGAGTGGAAAATGCAAAGTGAGTTTTCACCCTCAAACGTCCTCTAAATTGCAAAGACAAGGACCGACACAAACACACCTGCATTCTGCACTGCAGAACAGATAAACACACAAGCTCTCAATGAGTGTATAGATGTGCTGTGGTCTGGAAATTAAACCAAGATACTGGTAATGATTTTAGGATGGCAAAACTTACATGAATGATTTCCATCACAATATAACAAAGATGGTCTGACATCATGGCCTATTTATCTGACAATGACTAGTCTAGTTAATGGTCTGGTCTTCTGTCCAAGAACCGCCTACTTACAGACTGTCTGATTGACATGTGAAGTGACCAATCACAGTTTGCTTGGTGTGTGTTGCGTAGCGGCGGTTTTCTGAAATAGCACATATGACAACAATAGACCAGTTTCTGATTAAAAAAAGGAAGTAATTTAGTTTGCACTAAAAAAAAAATCTAAGTTTTTTTTTAAAAGAAATTAATACTTCATCAAGGATCCATTTGTCCATTGATCCAATGTGGAATAAGCTCCCACTCTATATTAGATCGACTTCCTCTCTGTCTGAGTTCAAGTCATGCCTCAAAACGTATTTATTTACTGCTGCTTTTAGCTTACAATGATTGATCCATTCTAAACTGTGTAGTATTATTTTTTTTAACCAATTTTTATTAATGTTATTTACTGTATGTACAGCACTTTGGTCGGCCAGTGGCCGTGTGTAAATGTGCTCTATAAATAAACAAACTGAACTGAACTGATTTAATTGATCAAAAGTGACAGTAAAGACAATTACAAAATTACAAACAAATTATATTTCAAATAAATGCTGCTGTTTAAATAAATGTATTTTATCGTTCTATTCATCAAAAAATCCTATAGAAATAAAATCTCGCCATTTCCACAAAAATATGATGTTTTCAAACTAGTATGAATACTATACTTATTATCAACTGTTTTCAACATTGAAAATAATCAGAAATGCAGCAAATCATCATATCAGAATGATTTCTGAAGGATCATATGACACTGAAGACTGGAGTAATGATGCTGAAAATTCAGCTTTGATCACAGGAATAAAATACACTTAACTATATATTCACATAGAAAACAGCTGTTTTAAATTGTAATAATATTTCACAATATTACTGTTTTTTTTTTTTTTTTATAAAATTTTTTGACACTTTTCAGCAGCAGTGTAAAATCAGAATTTCTTTCCATAAATCTGAATTATTTCACAGAAAAAACGAATCGGAATATATCGTACAGTTTCAATCATGGATATCTAGATTGTGCCCTAAATAAAACCTCAAAAGATTCACTTTCAGCTCAACAACTGTCTTGGAAGAGCGAGTTAGTTAGCATGACTGACTGTAAACATGCTTGTATATATATATATAAATATAATCTGTTCTGAATGGAATCATTTGAAGGAAAATCTGTCACTCTACCGAGGTTTGACTCTGTCACATTATGCAAATTAAATGACTGTTCGTTTGCCAGCATTCTCATGTTGCGTAGTGTGTTTTCGGGCCTAAGGCTGAATGTGTGTGCTGACTGAACTCCTGAACTCCTGAATCACACTCACTACTGCCAATGAAAAACCAAATGTATAAAACTACAGATGTATGTGGATAATTAGGCCTCTGCAGCATTAACACATTAAAGAAACATGAAGTTTTCTCAGAGTTTCTGTCCACCAGCGGCACTTTCAGCACTTAAAGATGTGTGTGTGAAACAAGCTTGTGTACGAGTGTCTGAGTGATTAGATGGTAGAATCTATAGGCTTCGGTTTGCGTCTGAAGGTCCCACTCGTGTTCTCGTGCTTCTTCTGCTAGTTCAGACGTGGGTTAATCGAATGAGAACAGAAACTTCACAAAACTTCATCTGATTATGAGGAAAAGTCCAAGCTCATTATAGTTTTACATTTATTTCTCATTTTAACTTTAATAATATTTTTTGAAATGTAATTTGTTTAAATGGTTTTGACTGTTTCCTTGTTCAGGACCTGATGCAATTTACATTAGTTCAAAAGTTTGGGGTCAGTACGCTTTTTTATTTGGGGGGAAATGGTACAATTTACAATAAGTTTATTAGTTATTGCTTTAACTAACAATAAGCATTCCATTTGTTACAGTATTTATTAATTTTTTGTTAACATCACTTAATAAAACAGTTAATCATGTCAGGTCCATTAAATAATATTAACCGATCTTTTACTATAAATAATGTACTAGTTAACATTAGCTAAGATTAATAAATGCTTTAGAAGTAACATTGTTAGTTCATTTTGTTGTTTACTAATGTTAACAAATGTAACTTTACTGTAGTGTTCCCGGATATTTTTAGTTTTAAAAAAGTGTCACACGGAAGGACTATTTAAGTGAACTTATTGCTCTTTCATAGTTTTCACTGATGCTTCATTTAAGGATCAACCTCATCTCAGATGTTTCTCCTAAAAGTATGAGTATAAAGGTATAAAAAATAATGTGATGTGAATGAATTTGATGAGAAATGTCATATTGAGATTTCTGACTTTTAATTGATTTTGATTTGACTGAGCACAGTTTTCGACATTGTCAAGATCTTTGCTAAAACTCAGGAGAAACATCTGAGAAGTAGATGATTTGAGCAAAAGTCTCCATTTTAGGTCAGTGCCGTGCAGGAGAAATAACTTCTGAAATATTCAGAAGATTTCAGGTGATTTGCAAGAGAAAATGGTGAAAGACCTATGAGAAACAGTGACATTACAGCATCTAAAGCACACTTTGCCATTCACACAAAAGAAAAATGGGTGTTATAAAAAGCTATACAAAAACTCATAATAAAAAATAGTTGTGGTCACTTACTTATTCCAGGCTTGTCTGAGTTTCTTGGGACTGTAGACAGTGAAGCGATCTGCAGATGAGAGACAAGCGACAGATGAATAACTCTTCTGCTCACCATTTATTTAATAAAAAATACAGTCAAATCAGAAATATTGTTAAATATTATTACAATTTAAAATTACTTTTTCATATGTGAATATATTTTAAGGCTGAATTTTCAGCAAATTAGTCTTCAGTGTCACATGATCCTTCAGAAATCATTCTTATATGATGATTTGCTGCTCAAGAAACATTTCTGAATATTATCAATGTTGAAAACAGTTGTGCTGCTTCATATTTTTGTGGAAACCGTGATAAATCTTTCTTAGTTAGGTTAAGTTAAAAATCTTTTAACTTTTAATCATTAACATTTTGATCTTATCTTTACTGGCACTTTTGATCAATATAATGTGCCCTTGTGGACTAAAAATATTGACTTATTAAAAAATAAAACTGTTACTGACCCCAAACTTTTTAAACAACTTTGGTCAGTGTGATCAAATAATAAGTTAAGAAAGACATTATATTCTTGCACAGCTGATATTCATTCATCATGCTGGATATTCCATTAATATTTTGAAATTGTTTTTATTTTTATATTTTCCATTTCTAATTTAAGTTAAAGTTTTAGTAATTTTGTTGTGCGTTTTTTATAAAAAAAAAAATCTTTTTTTTTTTCTTTCAAATGTTGCCTTGTCAACTAACTGAAATAATAAAAAAATAATATTTCAAGTAACAAAAATGTTTTTTTTCTGGCTTTGGTTTTAGTTTTAGTTAACTATAATAACCCCTAAAGGTATTCTATAATACAGAAAATGTGCGTACTGCACAGTAAACATCCTCTATCCTCTTTGTTCTAGATGTCAATTCATTAGTTTGGCCTCCTGCGGTCTGGATCAATACACACCATCCGCTCGGGCATTCAGGTATGAAACATCAGTACACACACACACACACACACACACACACACACACACACACAATCAATACCCCTTATATAAACCCAGCCGCTCTATGACCTGCAATTAAACATCCCAAACCCCACAACGAATCGCTAACACTCATTCATCAAGAGTGAGTATTCAACAACAGCACATGGGAGAGTGGAAGGGCATATTTACATAGCAGTAAACCCAGTGATCAGGTCTCATACGGTATTATTTGATCTAAACTGCCGTCTCAGCTGGTCTTCGTGAAGAAGAGAAGTAAACACTGTCCTCTGCTGCTTCAACACTGAACTACACATCTTCAACATTTCTAGCTGATATTAGGAAAGAGACTTAAGGAAAAACATGCACTGCTCATTTTTGAGCTATTCTGCTTCCACAACATGTCTTCTTAAAATACACACTTAAGTGTTATCTCTGATGAATC
>CM040830.1:34127517-34152517 GCA_022828995.1 Vimba vimba | reverse complement strand
GATCAGATCTGACTCAAACACCCCAGAAGAAGCAAAGTCAACATGCAATCAAAACTCACTCTTTTTACTTTCTCTCTATGCTCTTATTGTGAATGATGCATCAATGCACGTTATTCTCATTCATTCATGGCATGAAAAGGTGCATGAAAAACTACAAGTACCTTTGACATACTGTACATAACTAGGAAAATAGGATTCCCTATATATATATAGCTTTGTGATGATATTGTAATTTTAACTATATTTTGTGCCAATAAGCTGCTGCATGCAGATTCATCTGTGAGTTTGTGTGCAGAAGTGAGCGATACTCCTCATTCTGACCAACCGTTGATGTGATTCTGAAAGCATTTTTCCTGCACGCTTGCCTTTGGTTTGTGCATGACTGCATGTATATAAAAATTAAGCAAAAATTATCTTCAATTTACTAAAACTCATGGCAAAATAACATTCTGATGTGTTTATTCAATGCACATACAGGGCCCTATTTTAACGATCTGAAACGCAAGTATCAACCGCGAAATGCAAGTAACTTTGTGGGCGGGTCTTGGGCGCTGTTGCTATTATACCGGCGGGATAAATGACTCTTGCGCCCGACGCAAATCTAAAATGTGTTGGTCTGAAGTAGCTTCATTATTCATAGGTGTGGTTTGGGCGTAACGTGAAATAAACCAATCAGAGCGTCATCTCACATTCCCTTTAAGAGCAGGCGCGCTTGTTCCATGGCGGTTTGCTATTATAACGGCGGATTTGCCAGACGCACGCCAGGAGGAGTTCACAGCCGAGGAGACCGACGTTCTCGTCAGGGCCGTAAAACACAGAGAAGTTACATTGGGGATGGAGAAACCCACCCAAATTAGCTTCGGTTAAACAGGCGTATAATAATTTGGGTAAATGTGTAAGCTAGATTTATGCCTATTTTTTCACATCTTCATGGACACAACAATGATTTCCCTCGTGTGTTAATATTTTTCCTTGTAATAATGTATGGTTTTCTAAAAATGAGAACTGCTGCGTCTGTGTTGAGATAAGCAAAGTGTATGTGCGTTGTGCACACGCTACATTGATTATGGCCAAGCATGCGCCCTTAAAATAGCATATGAATAACATGCGCAACGCGCCACTGACTTTAGACTAGGTTTTTCCTGGTCTGTGGCAGAATTGTTTTCTAAACCTGCAAAATAGCACCAGGGAACGTTTGCGCCGGAACACGCCTCCTCTTTGCGCTGAACCGCCTCCGGGAGCGCAAGTTCATCCCCTAGTTTACCAACGCGCGTCTGTGGAGGGAAAAGTCCGCTGTGCGCGGGTGCAAAATAGGAATGATACATGCGGGTGCACAATAGGAATGATACATGCGTCGGTGTACAAAGTCAATTGCGCTGGGTGCAAGATAGGGCCCATAGTGTGTATGTCTGCTTTTGTTTTGACATCACAACCAGAGAAAAATGCAATGTGGTTTTCTTGTGCTATCAGGAATAGAAACAGCTGATTCCAAGTCTTTAGTGTGCTATTGAACCTGCAAAACCACAAGTGTCTCACTAAATGAATGCATGAGTTTGAGGCAGGACTGTTGAACAATGGAGAACGTTTAGCAGTTATTATAGCTGTCATTTTGTTTAGAGCTTAGCCTAGTTGACACCAGACCCATCTCAGTTGTAACTGAGAGTGGGTCTGGGGAAGGTTCATTCGCAGCCCATTTCCAAAGGGGCGTCACCAACGGACGTCGCTCAAATGCCTCTGGGTGCAGTTGGATAGACCTAAAACCAATCAGAGCGATCGTCATCGTGTAAAGCCCAACTCAACGTTTGTGATTGGTGCCAAGATTTGGAAAAACTGGAAATGGGCTTGAATGGGCTCTTGGCCAGACAGACTTGCAGAGCAAATCTCAAATTTGCTGGAAGTTCATCAGGGTTTTCCCAGGCTATTTAGAGCTGCTAGCGGCGCAAAAATGATAAATCACCACATTAAACATGCAATCCACTCGAATCAGTCGAAATTAGAGGACTAACATTAACCATTACAGTTCTCTCATGCACCATGTTAGAGAAAGATCGTGTGTCCTTTTACACAACTGAGTTAAAAATGTATTCCTGATGTCAGGATTCTGCAGTCATAACCAGCTCTTCCTCTGACACACAGAACGCTCTGATCTGAGGGAAAACTGGTTCATTCCTCATGTTTTGCATGAGCAGATGGAGCAATGAGGTGCGAGACAACCGACTGATGGACTGTCAGAGATCCTGTGCAGGTGTGTGTGTGTGTGTGTGTCAGTTTGGAGAAGAGGGCAGATAAACAGGAAGTGGCATCAATGCTGAACTTTATGGAAATGAGAAGCTAAAGACAAGCCGAGGTTCTGACGTGTGCCATAAATTATAAGCTGATGCAATTTATTTTTGCTCAATACAGTCCATACACATCTATTTTTCTCAATACACTAAACTAAAAATATAGACATGGTTATTTTAACTTTGTGAAATTAAAGTCAACATTTCATTGTGCAAATATGATGACTTGCATTGCATATGGATGCATGCATGTATATATATTTAAATGAACTGTATACAGTATAATTGTGTAAAAAAAAATAGAAAAATAATATATATATATATATATATATATATATATATATATATATATATATATATATATAAAATATACACACACACATACATGTACAGTATATATACCGTAAATATAAGACTTTATTGACTATGTATTAACACATTATTGACTGTATTGAGCTGAATATCGACGCTATTGTCTTCTGCTTTACAGATGAATCAGTGTTTTTCTCAAAACTGATGAAGTTTGCAACATCAACACCGTTATTGAGCTAAATTGAACCGACTCAAGCTGAGTAACGACACTTTGAAACAATTTCTGTTGTATAAAGAGGTATAAATATAAAGGTGACTTGACAAAAGTGCAACAGCAGATGGAGTGGACTCTCCGAAACAGAAGGAGGTGCAGAAGAGGTTCAGAGGGAGTTACTATACGGCTGAACACGTCGAGAGTGACGCCGCATGTTTTATGGATGGCAGTCTTTGAAGTGTGAGTGGAGAGAGATCAGGGCTGCGGGAGCGAGTGTTTTGCAGATCAGCGGGAGACTGAGGGAAGACGTGCCGGCGCTGACAGCAGACATCAGGAGAACACAAAACCTGAGAACCGATGAACTTCACCTCCCTTCTCAAGCTCTAGTGCAGAGAACAGCCGCTGGAGCATCATGGGAAAAGACTTGTGTTGGTCAGTCAGTGAATGATCACAAGTGACTAACTACAGTTGTTTTTTACGTGCTGTTTACTAGCGGCTTATTCTGAGTTAGCTGAAACCACAATAAAGGCCATTCACACCAAGAACCAGAACTATATTAGCATCCGCACCAACGGACAATAACTATAATTATACAACTATATTAGCAATCTTCATCAATGGACGATAATTATGTTAACTGTAACAATAACATTATTAGCATTCACACCAATGGACAATAACTATAATGATAACTATAAAAATAACTATAACTATAATGATAACAATAAAGATAACTATAATTTATAACAATATTTATAACAGCGTTAACTGTAATGATAACTATATTAGCGTCCACACCATAGGGCAATAATTATAAGGCTAACTATAACGACAACAATATAAGCATCCAGTGCAATGGGTGATAACTATAATGATAACAATAATGATAACTACAACAATAACTATATAATTTACCACACCAACAGACAATAATTACAATAACTATAATGATAACTATATTAGTATCCACAGCCATTGAAGATAACTACAATGATAACAATAAAGATAATTACAACGATAACTATAATGATAACTATATTAGTATCCACAGCCATTGAAGATAACTATAATGATAACAATAAAGATAATTACAACGATAACTATAATGATAACTATATTAGTATCCACAGCCACTGAATATAACTATAATGATAACAATAAAGATAACTATAACAATAACAGTAGTGAAAACTACTGTATAATGACAACTATATTAGAATCCAGTGCAATGGATGATAACTACAAAAACAATAACTATAAAGATAACAATAACTATATAAGCGACCACACCAACAGACAATAATTATAACAATAACTGTATTAGCGTCAACACCAATACACAATAACAACAACTATAATGATAACTAGATTAGCATCCACACAGACAATAATTATAACAATAACTATAACTATAAATATATTAGTGTCTTTAATTTAAATTATATTGTTCATTGGTGTCGTTATCGTTAAAGTTGTGGTGCGAACTTTGCTATTCTTTTAGAGTTATTAAAACTTTATTGTTATAGTTATATTCTTTGGTGTAAGCTGCCTTAACCCATTGTGAAACTGTCTGTCTAAAACAATACATTTGTGTAGATGACTATCTAGGTTTACTTGCTATTAAGTGTCTCAAACAAAACTGAATATCTTTGAAGGATTTAATGAGACTAACTTGACCATCTTTGGTAAATCCAGCGTACAGTATGTGCAGCCAGTGACCATGAGAACTTGTACCTGGTTCTTTAAATAAAAAACTGCAGGTAAACGACTGTCAATCACTCCTGAAATGTCAACGGCAGTGAAGTTTCTTTCACTAGCGGCCCCCACATGCCCTCGACCAGCTAAAACAACGACCACCCAGACGCAATAATTCATTTCCCCTGCCAGGCCGAGTCGGCTTCACTCTCAGAGATCAAATCTCAGGAGCGTCTGGACACAAAGTTATGTAGGTCAACTCAACTCATCTCTGAAGTGCTGACAGACACATGCAGCAACCCGAAAACGGTTCAAAAGCTCTGTTGGGTCACGAGGAAAAGGCTGACGGAGGAGTTTCACAATGTTTCTTTTGTCTCATGAACAGTGTTTACTAGCTGATTATCATGTCAAAACTATAATGCTAGTCTGCTATGATCTGAAACGCTCCACAAATCATCTTGAATGCGCCAAACTGGTGGAAATGGACGGACAAATTACAAAGTAAAATCACTTACTGGATTGAAATGACTGATGAAATGATCTGTGAGTTAAAGGTGCTCCTCTGTGTTTCATCATTACACTTGAATAATTTACTGGATTAGATGAGCAATGATTCAGAATGATCAAATTTTTAACAAGGGTGTAAGTTAATATTAAAAAATGGTGGGGAACAAATGGAAAAATGAGTAATTGAAATCAAACACCATTCTTGCCTATGAACTCTAATCAATGTCTATTCTGGTCACAATGTATAATAATAATGATAGCTCTACAAATAAGTCTCAATCTTCAATCTGAGTGATTTTGTATGTACTGTATGTAAATGTGTCATCATCCTGTAATGAGAAGAGACAGTTTAATTCTGATGTCAAACAGACTCAATGAACAGCTCACTATAACGCAGCACATGTGAGAGATGTGTGGTGTGTTTGCTGCAGATAGACCCGTCCATATTCATACACTGGAAAGGTAATCTGCTGCTGGATGACAGCTGGTTAAACACGGCCGGTCCAGTCTGTCTTCTTTAATATATCACACACACTTACAGAAGAAGCTACCTGCATCCCACTCGCACACTCCAAAAATGAAGGATCCAATATAAAAAGAAAAACGCACAAATAAATCTAAAAATCTAGAACAAAATATTCAACAATGTATGGTAAAAAAAAAATTTAAATAAAAAAAGGAATTGATCACACATTTTTTTTTCAAATTATGTTACAAAAAAATGAAAAATGAAATATTATTGTAATGTATTTTAATATACATTTTAATTCCTGTGATCAAAGCTGAATTTTCAGCATCATTACTCCAGTCTTCAGTGTCACATGATCCTTCAGAAATTATTCTAATATGCTGATTTGCTGCTCAAGAAACATTTCTGATTATTAATAATGTTGAAAAAAAATGTATTGTTGAAAACTTGATACAATGATGACTGATACACTGAAAAATGATACACTGCCATTCAAAAGTTTGGGGTAAAAAGGTTAAAATTTTTTTTTTTTTTTTTAGAAATGAATTTTTTTTTTCAACAAGGACGCATTAAATTGATTCAAATGACAAAGACATATATACATTTTACAAAAGGTTTATATTTCAAATCAATGCTGTTCTTCTGAACTTTCTATTCATCAAAGAATCCTGATTTTGTTTTTTTTTTACAGTTTCCACAAAAATATTAATAGCAAAAACATTTTTCAACATTGATAATAATAAGAACCATAATTAATGATTGAGCAGCAAATCATCATATTAGAATGATTTCTGAAGGATCATGTGACACTGAAGACACTGGAGTAATGATGCTGAAAATTCAGCTTTGATCACAGAAATAAATTACATTTTACAATATATTACAATAAAAAAAACAGTAATTTTAAAAAGCAATAATATTTCACAATATTACAGTTTTTACTGTATTTTTGATCAAATAAATGCAGCCAACTGAGAACTCATTTAAGTCAAAAGCATATTCTAGTTCTTCATCCTCACATCTTATACTCATATCAAAAAGTAGTCTGATATTCAACCACAGTAAAAAGCAACACAAATATTCACAGAGAGAATATTCACTCAGATTTGGCTCCTCTCACGTATGGCAGCTGTGCATGATGGGATTCAAAATGCATCCTAAGCATAAAGTGGATAATTAACCTTGACTACCAGTGAGTTTATCTCCAGCTGAAAACAGCCAAATAACGGTGAAATGAAACGCACAGGGTCCGAGTGCACAAACACAACAGTATCCAGCGATTCCTCAGCCGTGCCTGACTCTAAATACCAGAATCTCTCTCTGGAAGCAGAATGTCAATGAGAAGGTCACGAGCGCTGGCTCCTCTTTTACTCACAGGATAAAGGAGTCTGGCCTTTGGAAGGCAGTAATGAAGAACAATCTCTGAAAGAAGGGTCAGATATGATGCTGGCCAGACTGACAGGAAGGAGGAATGTGAAAACAAGGGAGGAATGAAAATGTCAGTGTCAGAGAACAGTTACGAGCCAACGATCGAGCTGCCAGACTCCCTCCACCGCTCCATGTTCATCAAGTGCCCACCTGACACGGAGAAAACAAACGAAAAGCACCAGCCAACACCTAATTAGATGAGGGGGGGGGGGGGGGATCGTGATGGGTCCAAATAAACCATCAGCATTTCTGAACTAAGACGTCCTTCATTCAAGGACAGAGAACTTCTAGACTTCTGCTTTGGCTTGTGTTCAGCTTCACAAAAGCACTCTTGCAAAAAAGTCAGAAAAATAAATGAAAAGCCATTGCCAAAATTAGATATTTTTCATACATGTTCTATATTCAAAAGAACACAGGAATATGTGACCCTGGATCACAAAACCAGTCACATGTCGCACGGTTATATTTGTGGCAATAGCCAACAATACATTGTATGGGTCGATTTTTCTTTTATGCCAAAATTCATTAGGATATTAAGTAAAGATCAGGTTCCATGAAGATATTTTGTAAATTTTCTAGCGTAAATATATAAAACATTTATTTTTTGTGAGTGGATGCAGCACAATCGTGCTGATTAAAGATGATTTTCTCAATGTTTTCGATTTTTTTCGATAGTTGTATCTCAGCCAAATATTGTCCTATCCTAACAAACCATACATCAATGGAAAGCCTATTTATTCAGCTTTCAGATTATGTATGAATCTCAATAAATAAATAAAAAATTACCCATGTGACTGGTACTTTTGTGGTCCAGGGTCACATAAGGAATATATAACTATTCCTTAAATTACTGTTACTGGGGACACTTAATATTCAACAATATTATTGATGATCTGACTGTACTGATGGTGTTGTATGAGAACTGAACTGCTTTATCGATAAAATGAACAAAATTATATAATAAATGATGATCTTTACAACGGAACTGAATCAACACTGAACTGATGCATCGTTTCCCTGTCTATCACTGTAAAGCTGCTTTGAAACAATCTGTACTGTATACAGCGCTTTATAAATAAAGGTGACTTGACTTAAACAGGTAAACCTTTAGTGTGTCGTCCTTTAAACTCAAACAAAAGAGACTCTGGTGTGTCTTTGTTTCACTCACATGAGCAGACGGCTGCTGAATTTCGATCGGTAGAGCCAGTTTTCCCTCGTTCTGTCATTCCCCAGTGTAAATATATTTGGCCGCTGACCCTCACAGCCTACGGGCGTCTGTCTTACCCATGAACCCCTGGCCTCCAGCTCCATTCATCTCAGTAATTGTCTGTATGAATTATTTACCTGACTTGGAGGGTGAATATGAATTTAGTGTGTCTAACCATTACTCTCTAGTTCAATTATCAGAGTGGGACATTATGGGAAATGACAGTAGAAATTATTACAGAATTCATGAGATGAAATATGCATGACCTCCCAGAGTTTGTATATGTATGTACATACATCTATCATGCCATATCTTTGTATTCATGGACATTTATTCTTCAGCCAGCACCCAAGGCACTACAGAGAGAAAAGCAGAATGCGGCAAAGGAGACACTAACCAGGAAAATCCTCTCCAGCTGATCCTGGATGTCCTTCATGCCCGGGAATGCCGGCACTCCCTGGATCATTTCCACGAAGATGCATCCAACACCCCTGAAAAACAAACATCATTAACACTATGAAACGGGGGAGCTGTTTACACCTGGTATTGAGATGCGTTTTGGTCGATCGGATCACAAGTAGACGAGGGAGACACATACCCGTTTACACCTGGTGTTTTAATCTGTCTATTTTCTACCACTTCTGTCCTGATTTCCTCAAGGGAGGTGTCTATGGGTGGGCTTTTTCAGATCTTTCGATCTAATTGATGAAATAAGCTCACGCAATTAACATATGAATGTGACAGGAGTGACTGAAGATGAAGGAAAAGCATACAGAGAGCATCAGCTTTGGTTTCTGCTCTGATAGCCGCAAGAATCAGGGATGGTGAGAGAACATTGTGCTTGGTATGTATTTCGTCTTCAAACAAAACTTGGATCTTCAGCCGACAAAGTTTAAATCCCGTCTTGCTAGAGCGCTTCCCATAATGTTTGTGCATTAGATCAGTAGGCGGAGAGTAGACGGTCTTTTGTGGCTGTTCGAACTCACTTGTCCACATGAGCGTTTACACTACGACAGCAATCCGGTCAAATGCGTTTTCAACCACCTCTGGAAGTGGACAAGCTCACCTTTATTTAGTTTGTCCACTTGTGATTGACAAAACCGCTTCTTAATACCAGGTGTAAACGGGGGCTGGGATTGGACCAGGTTTGTGCATAAACATCAGAATCAAAATGGTCAGAGAAGATTTATGAGGAGGAACCTGGCAAGAACAGGCTGGAAACATCTGAGGTGACAGAAATGATCTTGATTGTTCTGTTACAGTAATTGTTTTAATTAATGATTTCTGTCTCAGTGAGATTAAACCATCAGAAGAAATGTTGTCAGCCGAACCCCTTTGAGCTAAAATATTTACTTGAAGCCCTGCTGAGAGTTAAGTTAAGTCATTTAACAACACATTCACATGTTCACAGTTCTCTGATGTCGGTCACATGCATGCATCTAATCTAATAAACTATTTCATCTTTTAGTAAATGTTTTATTTTGATTGTTTTTATTTTATTTATTTTAAGAAAGAAAGAAAGAAAGAAAGAAAGAAAGAAAGAAAGAAAGAAAGAAAGAAAGAAATTAAACATTAAAAGTAAGAGAACTAAAAACAGAAGAAAAAAACAAAGCTGATAGCAGTGAACGATATTATCTGGCAAGGATGAAAAATCGATCAATATTTGACTATATTGTGATTATTATCAGTGTTGTTTCTACTTGGCCAACTGGGTGACTGATCTTGTTTACCAATATTTGAGTGAATTTTGTGTAAAATAAAATAAAGAGGCAAACATAGTGTGTATCTCACATGCTACTATATCATTAAATTATATAGCATTGTGATAAAGCAACATTATATCAGCCATCCATCATCCTGCTCACTGAGAGGCAATAAAATGATGTAATGGGAAAAATATTTGAATTTTTTTATTCTAGAGTAATATAATATGGCGAGCTTTAAATAGTGTGTATATGTGTAAGGCCATGAGAGGCAGTGAGCGTGTGGTACATGCTGGTGTGTTTCAGCGGCTGTCGGCTCCATTCGCCAGCTTGCGATTGTTTCCCGACGCTTTCTAGCCCAATGCACACAGTCACATCCTTCCCTGACAGAAACTGGGACAGAGCCACACAAACCAAACTCGCCAGCAGTGAGATGTAAAACTCAACCAGCCTTTTAAGAATCAGTCTATCCGTCTCCAGGTCCAGTCAGACCCCTCACCTCAACAACCTCAGGTTTATGTGGATGTGATATATCAGTTTATCTCGAGCGGTTTGAGCTGACTGGCAGGCAGCTGATAAGATGTCAGCTTATAGACGTGATGCCTCGCAGTCGGGCGGAGACGACCTCGTGCTAATCCCTATCCTGACTGAGCCGCGACACGAACGAGTGACAGGAAAACCCTCCCGCACATGCGCGTGTACCTGCAGCCATGTGGAAAAGTGGCCTTCAGATCGGACCACCTGCTCCCAGTTTCCCTCTTAATTGCCAGTGGAGTCTGCAGCTGCGGTCCCGAGAACGGCTCGGGTCACGGATCATTTCTCAGGACAGCAGCTCCTCCCACCTCTTTAGACCGGCAGACCCCCGGACCAACACCGAAAATACAGGCCAATTACTCCAAATCTTTATTTAACGGTAGGGTAGGCAAATTGTTTTATAAGCACTTTTTGTTATACTGGTTGAAACTCATCCTGATAGCAATCAATAATAGAAGTGGTCAAAATATTAAAACGTGTACATATATTTTCTGTGGAAGTCTCAGGGCCAAAAAAATATTCGTCTAATCGTTGCGTTCGGTCCGTATCCCGGTCCGTATTTCCATTCCTCCGCACCCCAATCATCCGCCTTTTAGAGTTCCTCCTGAACCAAAACAACAAGCTCATGCTGCGTTCACTCCATGTCATAACCGTAATTACAAGATGGGAACCCGTGACTTTCTACACTAAGCTGGGATTTATGCACTTCTATGTCAACACTATCAACGGCGAAATGATTATGCAGCAGTCAGGTGGTATAAGTAAGAGCTCTTTTTTTTATATTGTTTTTTTGGTGATTTTCGCCTTTTATTGGGACAGGACAGTAGAGAGTTGACAGGAAGTGAGGTGGGAGAGAGATGGGGGATGGGATCAGGAAAGGTCCTCGAGCCGGAACAGTGCTACATGTCGGCGCGCTGACCACGAGGCTATCGGCGCCAACAAGTAAGAGCTCTTTAAGTTGTTTACGTTCATTATTATTGTAATATGTGCTTTGAGACATGAGGTAGTTTAATGCCGTCTCGTGACACTTTGCAGACTCTGCTGTACGTGTTCATGTGTTTTGAAGGAGGCGTGGCTTTGGAGACGCTCTGAAGGGAGGTTGTGATCTTATGCTTTCAAAACTAGCTTGCTATTGCAAGCCTCTCTGCAACTCGACCTACCCTACCTTTAAGGCAAGACACTACAGGCAAAACCTTTTTATGCAAATTTATGCATGTTTTCTTTTAATGCAATGGTCAGTTTTGAAATTTTGGACTATTTGGCTTTTCATAATGCGTTGTTTCAGACTAGTGGAGAGACAACATCCAAAATACACATTTAAGTGTTTATTTTATTGCACTTTATCTATGTGTGTCTGTAGATTTAAATGATAATGGCTATCTTTAAAGGTGAGTCAGAAATCTCCACTTCAGCAGCTTTACATACACAAAATGCATGTGTATTCAATGTTCAGATTTCTGTATCCAAACGTGTGCATTTTTAAATGTATAATGCCTCATTTGCATATTTAAACATAACATTAAATGTCTTAATGTACTGTGGTTAATTAATTAATTGGGGGAAAGTGTAGAGATCTATTAGTTTACATTTTTACTCTTTTCACATCTGGTATCTTCCCTCATAGTTAATAACACAATGACAGTCTGTTGATACAATATCACAGTTACATCAAATAAATAATGTGCATTTAATCTATAACATTTACATGTACTGTGTTTGTTAATGCGAGTGGTTGTTAGCACATTACTATGCACTGCAGGAAGCGGAGTTCTAAATTAAGATTTGATTCTTGCCTTATTTGAATATGATTTATGATTTTAATTCCTTATGCAAATTTTGACATATGACAGATTTTATCCGGGACTATATCCGTGCATCTCCATGCTAAGTTTCATTACATTATTGATTATTATTCTAGCGTTATCACACTCTCAGTAGCACCAGACTGAAATTGCAAATCCACGTAATTTCACACTTATACAAGATTTCCCCCCTCTAAAATATACTTTATATTATATTTCAGGATATAATTTAAACTCCATAACCAAGAGGATATCACTTTAATTTCAGGATAACTTGACATTTTTGTGACATTTGAGTGACATTTTTCTCATCCACTTGCTGAGACACGAAAGCACGAGTGTGAAAGGTCTGCTGGACTGGGATGGAGCTGGTCCAATGCGACACACACGCGCACACACACACACACACACACACACACACTGTTTGGCTGTGATTCTAATGACTGTTGATTTGTGCAGCCTCTGTGTAACTGCCAGTCAGAGAGGAAAACTGCACACGCTCCACTGCTCTCAGCATCGATTCGCACACGGGGCAGAAGGGGTTATGAGGAGGGGAGAGATGAGATGATAAGAAAAACAACAACTAAACAGTCTAAAGACACAAAGAGAATCTTCTGTGATGGAAAGAATGGAAAAAGCACAGGATATATATACAAATATATCATCACAAAAAATGCAACTATAAAAAAAAAAAAAAAAATATATATATATATATATATATATATATATATATATATATATATATATATATGTGTATATATATATATATATATATATATATATATATATATATATATATATATATATGTGTATATATATATATATATATATATATATATATATATATATATATATTATATATTATATAACATACACTCACTGGCCACTTTACTAGGTACACCTGTTCAACTGCTAGTTACTAATCAGCCAATCACATGGCAGAAACTCAATGCATTTAGGCATGTAGACATGGTCAAGACGATCTGCTGAAGTTTAAACTGAGCTTGAATTACCTGAGTCTGTGTGTCTCTCAACAGTGTTCGGCAGTGTCTCTACTAATAGCGAAACTGTACGTTTATCTTCTCCAAGAACAGCGCCGTTATTACCTCGCTAGTGAGAAATGTCATGTAGCTTTTAAGTTGTTAAGCTATCAACTTGTCATTTTTATGCTGTTGTTACAATATTTATTTGCTTGGGTCAGTGTCATTGTGGGTTTTGGTTCTTTTGCTGTTGTCGGCTGTAATGACCTTTGAAATAACTGAAATCGTTTGGCGAAGTGATATGGAACTGTAATGCGGTCGAGATCTGCCTGGATCTACTTTAGCCGTGCGTTCGTCAACCAATCAGATTCAAGCATTTCATAGCCCCATAGTATAATAATAATAATAATAATAATAAATAATAATAATAATAATAATAATAATAATAATAATAATAATAATATATAAAAGTATACAAGTATAATATAAAAATATCTATCATGATATTTTAACATGTATAAAAATATAGAAATATATTATAAAAAATATACAAAAAAAATATAGAAAGAGATGAGAAGACATCTTCGAAAAGAAAGGAAAAAATAAAGAATAAAGGAATGCACAATATTTTGAAATAAAAGCAATACTGCAATATGACTCAGTGCCTTTGTCTAAACATGCAGGCTGGGACTTAATTCAATAAATATACAATAATAAAATAAAATCTTGATGGGTTACATGTTTGAAAATGAAGAAATATTAGTATTGTAATTTTACACTAAATTAAAATTTTATTACTAGATTCTTTATTTTATATGGTACAATATTATTATTACAATAAGTTTATTTTTATGTTTAATATTTTTATTTAACCATCATACTAAAATCATAATAATTTTTGGTAACACTTTATTTTACAGTGTCATTGTTACATATGTACTGTAGTAATAACTATAAATGATGCATAATTACATGCAATTAACCCTAAACCAAACCCTCATCCTAAACCTAACCCTATAGTAAGTACATGTAGCTAATTATTACTCAGTACGTAAATCTATAAGTACACTGTAATACTGACACCTTAAAATAAAATGTAACCTAATTTTTTTTTTGTCATACTGAAAAATAGCAGGAATGTGGCCTATAAAACTCAAGTGGGGAGATAAAAAAATACACTAGAAAATATTAGCTGTGTACTAGCACTAAAAAGAGAAAATCTTGGAGAAAAACTCTAAAAAGAAGGCTATGGGAACGTTGTGCATGTGATCTGCGTGCACTGATGCAGGTCTCACCACATGTCCAGACAGGTGGAGTAGTCAGTGGAGCCGAGCAGCACGTCTGGAGGACGATACCAGAGAGTCACCACCTCGTTAGAGTACGTGTGGCTGGGGACCGACTTCGCACGAGCCAGACCTGCAGAAAACACACACACACACACATTATCATCACTTAGAAGTTTAAAAACACACCGCTGTGAAGCAGATCTCAGCTCTTACAGCTCACAGGAGAGCCGAGGCATGCTTAATTAACCCGTTTCCCTTAAACACACTTGACTTCCTGTATTTGGAGCTGCTCGGCGAGGGGGCGTTTAAAGCGGGATGGAAATAACAGCAAAGGCTTCACGCCAGTATAATTTGCAGTCAATAATCCTGCAGCTAAACAAAGGGCTGCGTCAGAGAGAGTGAGAGGCTGTGATTTAGGTTAACACACCGACGGAGCCTCTAATCATCATTACACTAAACTGGAGAGTAATAGTCACCCGGGTGGCAGCGCGACCCGCATCTGAGCCTATAATTGATGGGAGAGCGAGAAAATGAGGAGGAGCGGATGAGAGGTCAGCGAGGTCAGAGATGATGAAGGCAATCGAGGAGGAGAGAGGACGTCCTTTCCTGGTCCTGAGGCGGTCGTCATGGCAACGCAGCGGTCGAGCTGACATTAACTATGAACGCCGGCTGAAGGAGATCGAGGGGAGCGTCACGTAACGAAGGCGTCAGTGTCCGCCGGTTCAAAGCGCTCGATGCCCGCCTGCCGCTCGGGAACTCTGAGGGTCTCCGGAGGGGGTCGAGGGTCAAGCTGAGTAAATTATACATCACTCACTGTCCCATAGTGACATGAAGGACAGCCAGAAGAGATAGGAAAGAACAAAGAGAGGGAAAAATTAGGAGGAGTTATGAAGGTTTGGAAGAAAATTAGGAGGAATTAGGGCTGCACGAGATTTCGAAATAAAAAGATTTTAATGTGATTGTCAAATCAAACTTTCGGTTTTCGCTACCAGTTTCAGAGTGAACTACACGCAAGTACTTATACTTGATACAGTTTAATATACAACTATGATACAGTTTAATATACAACTAATCAAGATATTTTAATATGTATGTATATATATATATATATATATATTATACATATATTACATACACATATATATATATATATATATATATATATATATATATATATATATATTAATACACACACACACACAAACATAATATAATACAATTAGACAACTATTACAATATATCAACATACGTACATAAAAATATACAAATACAATATCATAAAAATAAATAAAATACTATCATTATTTAACATAAAAACATAAATCATATAAATATACAACTATTATGATATACTACTAACATATAGGACAACATACAAATATACAAATATGTTAAAACATACTATCATCATATATTAACATATATAAAAATATACAACTACCATGATACTAAAACTAGACCTTCGGTGCACAATTTATCTTAAAATCATAATATCTTGATTAAATAAATATGTGCACTACCAGTTTCAGAGTGAGGTGAAGAGTCAAATGAACACTGTGCTTCACTCTAAAAAAGGCAACACATATTTGTATTGGTCCACAACCCGTCAAACTAAAAGCTCTATACATTATAAATAAATAAGCTTCTATTTTCGTTTAGACCTTGCCTTAAAATTCAGCAGTCAGTCTAACACACACACACACACAAATATCTACTTGAACAGGGATTTCATGCACTACAACAAACACACCGCACACAAAAGTGGGTCAGTCGATCTAAACACGCCGTTTGATTAAACGCCCGTCTCATCTACACATTCATCAATGCAGAGTAGACTATGATCAAAATATGAAAAATGTAATGAAGGCATATTCAATACCTCCAGCTGTCACATGTCCGCCATGCCAGAGATGATCGGGAGGAGTTTCATTACAGTGTCGCTATTTTCACACATTTCTGGGTTGCAATTACAGATTATTTGGCAGGTAATTTCTGTGCGGTGTGATCGAACCCAGTGCTGATGACAGACGCTGCCCGTTAGTCACCATTTTCATATGCAAAATTGATTAGCTCCTTTATCAAGATGTTAATGAAGTGAATTAGCCGTCAGAATGGATGCATGTCAATACCTGCCCTATCAAAATAACCTGGAGATGCGATTGTGTGTGCTTTAGTGTGCACGCACGCATATCTTCATGTTACGATACATCTTCTGCTGAATACACTCAATCAATACATCCTTAAAAATAAAGCAGTTTATATAGTTCTTTACAGAACTTCATACACGTACACATGCATATATATATATATATATATATATATATATATATATATATATATATATATATATATCCCAGCTAGACCTGTGTAACTGGTCTAGCTGAGACTGGTCATGACATTTGCCTATTGTTGATTCTGCTTCTGTTGCTCTCTTCATTTGTAAGTTTCTTTAGATAAAAGCGTCTGCTAAATGATTAAATTTAAATATATACACACACTATATATATACATACATATACATACACAGTATATACAGTATATATACCTGTATATGTATATGTGTGTGTATATACACACACTTAATTTCCATTTAATCATTTAGCAGACGCTTTTATCCACACTATATAAAGTTAAACACTATATATATATATATATATATATATATAATAGAGTGCTGTGTTAATTCCAGAGGGACGAGTATAACAAACTCAAATAGAGTGAAAACCCCTCTGAAGAAGGATTAAATGATGGAGCTCAGCAAGAAAGCTGCAAAAGATCTGCTTTGCTCTTGGAGGATTCACAATTCCCATCAGGCACATCTTAAGCAGCACATACCATCAGCGGGACTAACATACACTTTACATTCATACAGCACAAGAAAGAACTAAAGCTCACGGCTCCTTATGGAAGCTTGGTTCCAACACTGACTTTTTTTGCCTCACAATTCTGACAATTCAGTTGTTGTTTTTTAAATATAAACTCAGAATTGTGAGGAAAATTGCAAACAAAGCTATGGTTTGGTGTATATAAAGCTGCTGAAGTGGAGATTTCTGACAGAAAATTGTGAGATGTAAACTCAGAATTCTGAAAAGAAAATCAAAATGACAAGATATTAACTGGCAATTAGAGAAAAATAAAAAATCATAAGATATAAACTCAGAATCGGTAGGGGTAATTTTGAGGTAAAAGTAACAATTATCTTTTTATCTTTTTATTTTTCGGCAGGTCCTCGCCTCCTCCTCTTGCCTGGTCCTCGTCTTCCAGCGACCGCAGGCCAGCACACCTTCAACTCCTTCATCTCAGCAGATCTAGCTCAGTTTCTTCAGTGTGTCTGCAGGATCTGCTCCCCTGTCCCGCATCCCATCAGCGGCTTCATGAAACGACACGCGAGGGAACGAGTGGATTCCTGAACTCAGACGCAACTCTCGCTCTCCACTGCAGTCAGCAGATGTTCAGTCCATCACAAACACACACGAGGGGGTGTTTGTCGACTCTGCTGTGCTCGTGTGGAAGACACCAGTTTAAACGCTTCCAAAAATGGTCCATGATTTGGAAACTGAAATCTCAGCAAAAGCACTCAGCAGTGTCCACCTGTTCCCATAAAGCACTGCATCACCCCACACACTTCAACTACTCGGAGTATTTTACAATAAACTTGAAATAATGTATTTAAAACTACTTTAGTGAAAAATAAATGTTATAAAATTGCTGTTGCTTAAACTACTTGGACTATTATAATATTATAGTTAGTCATCTATTTATTTATTTTCCTTTATGGCCGGTAATAACTTTTTCTTTAATCTGAAATTAGTCTTTGATCTAATTTGAAAACAAAAAAGTAAAATTGGTTATATATGCCAAAATATATATCAAAAAATTATTACACTGCCTAAACTCACAACCTACTTTAAATATTTTGCAATAAACTTAAAATATTATATTTAAAATTAATTTTTTTTAAATATATTTAATTATATGAAATGTTATGTTTAAATATGCAAACGGGAACTAATTAAATATAATTTGCACACATTTCCATAACAGAAATCTGAGCATTGAATAAAGTCAGGATTAAAATTCTTGTTTGATTTTGTTAAACTTTTTATCACATAAATCAGAAAATACTGTCAACAGACAGAAAATAAAAACATTTTCACCATGGTTTTAGGAATAAAAGCTTACATAAATCAGGCGAATGATGTATGAACAAACCTTCAGACTATAGATATGAATAAAACTGTAAAGTTTGGTGTATGTAAAGCTGCTGAAGTGGAGATTTCTGAGAAAAAAAAAAAGAAATCTACAGACACAAATAGATAAAGTGATATAAAAAAATCCTGTGAATGTGTTTTGGATGTTTTCTAGTCTGAAAGAAGGCATGTTATGGACGCAAAACAGCCCAAAATTGACCAGTGCATGAAGAAACAATGGATTTGCTTGTAGTGTCTTGTCTTAAATCTACAGTGATCTGATCTAGTCTCGTCTAGCGAGTGTCATCTTTCCCTGCAGATGATGAAGTCTTATGATGGAGGAACACTAGACTCATGTTGCTGCACACTTGTGGAGGACAGGAGGGGCGGGCGGTGACAGATTGGGTCCTAATGTCCCCACTGAGGACACCGGGTGAGCCGCGGGCGAGCCGCGTTTGTGCCGGAGCGCCCGGGCGGAGAGAGGGACCATATGCTGCGGCCCGTCGGTCCAAGCGCCTCTCGGCAGCTGTTTCAGGACACCGAGACACCAAAAATACTCGGATTTTGGCAGGGCTGAGATTCTCGCTTGAATCACTCCAGCCCTAATTGAGTGGAAGGAACAACGTCCCACCAGGAATCTGAGAAGCAATCTGCTGGTCAAGCTGTCTGTCTGTCTCGCTCGTGTTCTCGCCATACTTCCCTTTGCTTTCATTCGTTCTCATTTTGCTTTGTTGTGAACGATAGCCATTCACCTCCTGACCAGCTTTTGTCACGATCGTTCATCCTCCGTTTCTCTCAGAATCCTGTCAGGAGTTTTACTTCCTACAAAAGAGGCCAGCAGTGACACACACACGTTTACAGCAGCTTCGGTTATTGAAGCATTTTTCCTGTTCATTTTCTCCATTAGGTTGTAAAAACGTCCTTAATCTTCAACATTTGATTAGAAGCAAAAAACTTAAAATTAGGAGGAAAGAGTGTCCTTAATGAGCAGCTCATCTAATTAAGCACTGTGAATAATGCAATCACAAAACAATGTACAGTATATATAAAATATTGTAATATAATACAATATATTTTATATTGTAGGTAGTATAATACCTATATATATATATATATATATATACTCCCTACACTGTAAAATATTATTAAATATTACAAAATTGTATTTTAAAGTATTAAATAAATGAATACTAAATATATATATATTTTACAATAAACAAAATATTGTGTGTATATATATATACATTATTTTATGTTCATTGCAAAATATTCCATTTAAAATCATAAAAAAGTATATTTAATAAATACAAACATTACTGAAACTAGTATAATAAACTAATAAAAACAACTCATATTAATAAACATATATTGAATTTCATATACTGTGTATACATTTTTTATTAAATATTTTTGCAATAAGTTTAATGCAAATTATTCAAAGTGGTTTGAGAAGAACGGAGACACAATGCTTTATGGGAGTTCTTTTGGTGTGATTTTGAAGTTGAACAGAACTATCAGTCACAGGTCAGCTCTTCTGCGGGATGTGTGTCTTCTGTCTCTCTATCTCCTGCTTCAGACTCAACAGGCCTGTTTGCTATCAAAGCAGTGTCTACTGTCTGTGTCTACCCATAATGCCATCAGGAGACGAGACTGGACATATGGTGCCACGACAAGGAGGGGTTAGACACACACACACACACACACACACACACACACACACACACACACACACACACACACACACACACACACACACACACACACACACACACACACACGCACACGCACACACACACACACACGCACACACGCACACACACAAGGCATCAACAGCACAGGTACTATGGTACCAAACTGACACTAAATGAAAGACTAAAGCACAAATACCAGTTGTTGTACATTATCTGTAGTAGTGAATAATTCTGTACTGTAACCGCAATCTGAACATAAACTGTCAAGACAGCCGCAATGAAAAGATACAATTTTGTAATATTTTATAATATTGCCTTGGCTTTTATGTTATCACTGTGAAGCTGCTTTGATACAATCTGTATTGTAAAAAGCGCTATATAAATAAAGGTGACTTGACTTGACTATGCACCTATTATGTAAATTATGTAATATCCAGGAAGAGCAGAAAGACCATAACAACATGTTCAATAACAGAAGAAAGATCATGACAAATACATGTTTAATGACACTACCGTATGAATTACATGCATGTCTTCATTGTTTGAACTTGATTTTTACTGTATTTCTTTTATTTGCGTTGTATTTAAATCTACCTGACATAAATAATGGTTTGGATGAAATGGCATTTTCTCTTGAATAAAACCAAATGAATAATAATGACTACTCGTACTCAACTAATAATACAAAATACTGAGATATAACTTTCAAATTTCAACTCAAAAACGTCTGAAATGCGGTTAAAAAACGACAAACGATAAACATTTTAGTGGTTCACACGACAATGGATCTCATAAATACATTTCAATATGATTTATTTATATTTATTAATTAAATATTAATTCTTTATTTGTTTAATTTAAATTAAATATAAATTGTTTATCAGTTTAAAACTATCTCTGACAGAAAGGTTGATCTAGAGTACTGATATTTAACATAATGAACAAATAAACAAAATATTAAAATATTATTATTGGGTTATTTATTTAAATATTATTCTTTTTTTCAGATTGTTTTTAGATTTAATATCAATACACAAATAAATAAATACATAGTCATATTTATGAAATATAATTTTATATACATATTCACACATCTTGAATTTTAGGGTATTTCTAACTACATTCTACAGGCTTCATCACACAGTGAGTTGTTGCTCTGCTTTATGTTCGTCACCAATCAACTGTATGAAACGTCAAATGTTGTAGAGCGGGGAATTTCTTACCAAAGTCGGCCAGTTTGAGCTCGCCCGTGTCGCTGATCAGCAGGTTCTGTGGTTTCAGGTCTCGGTGAAGGATGTAGCGCTGATGGATGTACGACAGACCCCTCAATAACTGGAACAGGAACAGCTGAGGAAACAAATCAGTTCATGTGTAAGCATCACAAATCACCCACACACATCTTCATCTATGACACCAGCGAATCGATATATCTTTTAAAACCCAAATCACCAGGATCCATCCCATCACATGTGTCAATTGAAGTGCACAGGATCCTGTAAATGTGACACACCACTTCTCCATCTAAGGATGTTATTTGTTCCCATCGTCCTCATATACAGCAATCCCCGTCGATATTGTGCTTTTATATCATCTAATTTTATTCAGCAGCATCAATACAGGATCTATCAGCTCGTTGATGTGGAGTATTGATGAAGACCAGCGAGCCTCCTCAAATCAATCAACAAAAGAAAGTGAACAATCGATGCACGAAACACATCTGAGCCTTCACTCGTGAAGCCTCGCATCAATCTGAGAAGAGCAAGAGCGGCCTGGTGTCCGCATTGAAGAGATTCAAATGCCTCTCCATCAAACAAAACCATCAAAGTCTCGGCCAATTAGGCGAAGCACGGGAGCGCGGGGTCCAATCAGAGAAGGGTTTATGTGGAGTCATGGGGTCAGAACGAGGCGTTCTTCGGACGCTCACGTTTACTCATGTGGAGCGAAACACATTTCTGAGGACGCTCCTGCTCATTAAGAGTCTGCAGAGAAAAGGTTTAACGATACACTTATTCTCCAGCATCTCCAGTAACGTGTCAAATGGCCGTCAAGGGAGCGTTTAACTGCTCACTTCAATAGAAACATCCCACAATCACATTAACATTATATTCCAAACAGATTGATCTACTGGAGTGAGGAAAGACTCGTAAACAAGGGGAAAACATCTGCAAATACAGAATCATTGGTATATAACAGTGATAAACAAAACACACACACAGACACAAATATATTTATACGTATATAACTATATAACTATATATATATATAGTTTGTTTCTATTAATATTTTTCGGTTTAAAACTTGCTCTGACAGAACTATTGATATGCAATACAGAAAATAAAAGTTTGTGTTTGCATAATATATATGTGTGTACTGTGTATAATTATTTTGTATATATAAATACACACATATGCATAGAAATATTATATATTTTAAGAAATATTTGCATGTATATACTGTATATACATTTATACATAATTTATATTATATATAAATATAAATAATTTCTATATAAATAAATAAAAAACTTAAATATATACATGCATATGTGTGTATTTATATATACAAAATAATTATACACAGTACACACATATATATTATGCAAACACAAACTTTTATTTTGGATGCGATTAATCGCGATTCATTTTTTCCCAGCACTAAAATAGATATGATTATGTTTCAATTATAATAAATTAATTTATGATAATATTAATATGTATTTGTTTATTAAATTGTATGCTCTTACAGAAATATTTACATTCAACAGTGATATATAATATATATATATATATATATATATATATATATATATATATATATATATATATATATATATATATATATATATATATATATATATATTAATATTAACTATTATATTTATTATTTGGCAATGACAAAAATAATAACTTACTAATAAATTCATAAATAAAATTAAACAAATATATATGATTATATTTAAATATTTATTAAATATTGTTTTGCTTATTTATTTGCTTAGCTATTTAGAGTAAATACAAATAATTCACTCTGACTCATATCTGAATATTGATAAACAATTTATTAAATATATTAGGGATTATATATTAGGTAGTGACAGACAGACAGACAGACAGACAGACAGACAGACAAACAGACAGACAGACAGATAGATAGATAGATAGATAGATAGATAGATAGATAGATAGATAGATAGATAGATAGATAGATAGATAGATAGATAGATAGATAGATAGATAGATAGATAGATAGATAGATAGACAGACAGATAGATATGACCAAATCCATAAAACCTGACTAAGAGCCTTATTGAGGCTATACGGTCCACAGCTAAGAGTTGACCGACCGCACATCCTTAGAATAATAATAATGAGAGAGAGAGAGAGAGAGAGAGAGAGAGAGAGAGAGAGAGAGAGAGAGAGAGAGAGAGAGAGAGAGAGAGAGAGAGAGAGAGAGAGAGAGAGAGACCTGGAAAAAGAGAGATAAAGTGAAGGAAGATGAATAAACACAACAGGACAAAAGGAGGGCGAGCCTCAGGGCCTAATCTGCAGAATGAAAACACGATCAATACACGCCTGGAATATCGACAATCCTCCGCTAACACAGACAGACCTGAAGGAAAGAGCAGCGCTGGCACTACAGGGAAGACCAGGGTTAAAGTTTCGTGTGTTTAGGGTTCAGTCTTCAGTTCTTTGACAGTGAAATGCTGCATCAGAAGATTAAAATGTTTGTAGCCAAAGATCATAATAAAACCTGAATGTTTGAGGACTATCAATGTAAACAGAGCTTGTTCTTTCATTATAGCTTGTTCTCTCCATTATATCTTCCATTATCTCAAGGCCGGATCTGATTTAACTGGGAAGCGGAGACATTGCCTGGAGCTACACCCATGATGAGTATTAATACTACAAACCATTCAAGGCCATTCGCCATTACAACAGGCATTTCACTTCTGGGAAAATGGTAATTACATTGTTGCTGTAAGAACGAGTGTAATTTATCATTTGTACAGCAGTATCTCCATATCTGACTGATAATCCATCTTAAGACTTCATCAATAATTCCACATTAACATATGAGCTCATATTGGTTTTTGATTATGATCCTCAACTATCTCACGTATCACTAGTACTAATTACTTTAATATAGTAAGTGATCAGATACACAGCTTTCACATGCTGGATGATAAAATGGGTGGGAAAAAAATAAAATAAAAATCGCGCAACAATAACAATAAAAATGTTTTTCAAATATATGTCTATAAATATATTTATTTAATTACTATAATAAAAATATGATTGTACTGTAAAAAAAACATCAAATATTTACAAATAATAGTTTGTCAAAATATTTGTATTTTAATTATTTAATTTTATTGTACTGTAAAATCAAATATTTAATAATAATAATAATAATAATAAAATTATAAAAATGTAATCACTAAAATAAAAATACTATTGTACTGTAAAATAAAAAGAAAATATTTAATAATAATAAAAGTTGTTGTTAAAATATATTTTATTTTTTTAATTATAAAAAACTAAAATTACTATAACAACCAACTATTATACTGTAAAATAAAACAAATAATTATAAAAAAATAATGTTGTTGTTGAAACGTTTTTATTTTAATAAATTATAAAAAATAAACAAATGACTATAACAACATAAAATATACATATATACTGTAAAATCAAAAATCT